>SKCR01021652.1:0-276866 GCA_019454045.1 Zanthoxylum bungeanum
TGCCAATAAATATAATAAGGTCTCGGTAGAATAAATTCGACCATGAGCCGTTTAATAAACCAGGCCATAAGTGAATGACCTCTCCTTGTGCCAATCAAGAAAGTCCACATGAGATAAACTCCAACTCATGTCAATAGATATAACAAAGCTCGGTAGAATGAATCTAACCTCGAGCCAATATAATCACATGGCCATAAGGAAATGATCCTCTCTCATGCCAATCTTATATTAAGTAAGGCCTCGATGGGACGTACCCAACCCTGAGCCATTCAATAAACCTGGCCACAATGGAATGATCCTTCATTATGTCAATCTCATATAAAATAAGGCATTGATGGGATGTACCCAACCCCTAGCCATTCAATAAACCTGGCCACAATGAAATGATCCCTCCTTATTCCAATCTCATATAAAATAAGACATCAGTGGGACACACCCAACCTCGGGCCATTCAACAGACTTGGCCATAATGGAATGATCTATCATTGTGCCAGTCTCATATAAAATAAGGCATCTGTGTGTCGTACCCAATCTTGAGCCATTCAAAAAATCTGGCCACAATGGAATGATTTCTACTTGTGACAATCTCATATAAAATAAGGTCTCGGTGGGACGAACCCAACCCCAAGATATTCATAAACCTGGCCATAAGGGAATGATATATCCTTGTGTCAATCTCATATAAAATAAGGCATCGGTGTGACATACTCAACCCTGAGCCATTCAACAGATTTGGCCACAAGGGAATAAACCTTCACTGAGTACCTCTTACATAACATAAGGCCTCAGTGGGATGTACCCAACCCCAAGCCATTCAATAGACAAGGGAATGATCATTCCTTGTGCCAATCTTACATCACATAAGGCCTCGATGGTACTTACCCAACCCCGAGCCATTCAACAGATCTGGCCACAAGGCAATGATTCCTCATTGTGCCAATCTTACATACTATAAGGTCTCGATGGGACGTACCCAACCCCAAGCCATTCAACTCAGAAAGACCTCAAGGGAATATTTCCAATCTCAGGCCATCCCAAAAAGTACTGGTAATGGCGTCCCATATCATGCTGCAGAAAAACAAAAATAAAGACGATAAATGTAACGAGGTGATGTTGAAGTTGGTGCTTGGAGTGCCAATCTGAATAATGTATTGTACATAATATTTTATTATTTATTAATAAAATAACTACATTTTCATTTCAAACCTTATTGATGGTAATGTTATTATGCATATTAGATTGATATGTAAATATGCTAAGAATGATATCGACCTCAGAATATAAGAATTCGACCATATTCCAAAACCAAAACCAACGACTAGGAATATTTACTTTAAGAATAGTTTAACCCCGATGTACCATGAGCCTTAGAAGCTTGTATAAACATGTGGGTATTCATTGCAGCGAATACTGAATGACTCATAGGTGATTCCTAATAGTTTGAAGTATACACCACCATCAAAAGGAATCTCCTCGAGTCGAGTAGCATATGTGATACTTTGACTATAGGATAATATTTATTTTATGTGTGATCCTCCACACTTTGATGCCATGTATGTCAGAGACCTTTCATGGTATGGCCGCTAGATGTTCGTTGGGTGAGGACTGATGCACTCGTTAATCAAGTGTGTATCAAGATAGGATCTGTCGGCTCGTATGTGTACCATAAGAGGTTTATGTATCCATTTGAGTAAGTCACGATTCTTAAGACTTTGGCGCCAAAGTCGATCACCTAGGGTGGATCATATATATTAGAAATGGTTCCTGATTAGTTGTAAAAAATCGTGCACATGTTGACATGAGATGTGGGCCTCAGAAGCTTGATGGTGTAATCTATGTCTCTTAAGCACAACTCGAATAGCCTACGACAAAGAGATTGTTAAACATATATGATGACATCGACTTGTATAGTTCAGGAGGTTGTTCGTATTCTTCGTGAATTCGGAGGTTGCAGAATTGCGTACATAAAAGCTAGGCTTATATGAAAAACGTGTCTGGACTTAGAGAGTTCCACAATATGAAGTGTACTCATTGAGCACTTGGATAACCGATAATTTTTGATAATAAATAATATTTGATATTATATTTATCAACCAAAATAATTAAGTGTTATTGGATAACATTAATTATTTACTTTTACCAAATTGGATTGATTGGATTAATCCAAAATCACACAAGGGCGTTGTTGTATTTTCATAAATATATCTACCAATGGAGGATATTTTGGTAATTACAAATATATAAATATAGGTGTATTTGTCTTGATTTAATTGGATTAAATCAAAGTGGTAGACAATGAACTAATCCATTTGCTAATCTTTGTCTTGATTTAATTGGATTAAACCAAAGTGGTAGACAATGAACTAATTCATTTGCTAATCTTTGTCTTGATTTAATTGGATTGAATCAAAATGGTTGACAAAGGTGATTAGTCACACCTAATCTTACATATTGAATTAAGCCTACCTAATATTTGATTAGGACTTTTATTGATTAAAAATTACATAAGTTTTGCTATAAATAGCAAGCTTGAGCAAGGTTTTAATTAAGCTAAATAAGCTTGAGCTTGAGAATGTTAAGCTTGTGAAAGCTAAAACAATCAAGTCTTAGAAATATTAGCCTAAATAAAAGAAGTACTTGGAGAAGCTTTGGAAGTTCTCTACAAAATTTCAACAATGAGAAATCAATATTGGATCTTGGAGTGAAGCTTGCTAGTATTGGAATCAAGATTGGATCTTGGATACAAGCTTGCGAACTTTGGAAGTTCTCCCCAATATTTCAACAAGGAGAAGAAGATTGGATCTTGCAATCAGCCTTACTAGGTAAGTTTGATCTTCTCTACATCTATGCTTTTAATTAGTAAGTTATCATTAATGAAACATATAGTGATGTATTATGTATTAGATACATAATAACATTGTTTGATATTGAAATTAGGCTAATGAATTCTGTATAGATTCTTTGGAAGCGTAAACATAATATGTTTATGATTAGGTCAAAATGTTTATATTAGACATAGACATAAAATTAGAGTTTGGAACTCTAGATGATAGCTTGGAGTTATGGCTACCATTCCAGATTCACTTGACCACCTTTGAGTGACCTAAAATTATTAATGAGTTACTTCATTGTGGGATTCTAATTTGGTTTGTGTTTTAGATTCAAAATTTACGCATATGCATTTAGAATAAATTATTATTTTTGTAAAAAAAATATTTTATATTTTGAAAAAAAATATAATTTTATTCTTTAACATCTGTTGATGTTGGTTTGATGTTAAAAATTAAATTTTGGGTGTTTAAAAGTGTTTAGGGAAGGTTGAAATAATATTGGATTAAAATCCTTATTTTCATCAGCTCTCTAGAAAGAGAGCTGATGATAATAAAAGAAACTGCTTTTGTTTTTGAAAAAAAAATAAGTGTGTGTGTGTTGGGCACTACAGAGCGCACGTGCACTGTAGCGCGCTCGTCGTGCACTGAAACTTATTTTTTTCCGTTTTTGAGTTTCCAGACTCGGATTCAATCCCCATTTTTTCCTATACACTCGTAATGAAGTATATTATTTCATTAAATTATTTAAAAATACACCATGCTTGATATCTATGGGTTAGGCTCACTTCCCCTGTGCAAGATATCGATCCGACTCTATGGATCCCATATCCGCCCTAACATAATTGTATCAGAGCAGGTCTTAACCACACAACACATGTTGCATGTTTGATATGTATTTGAATCTATGCCTCTGTAATTTTAATTTAACTATGCATAAGTCATATTGGATATGCATTGCATGTTTTAAATTAAAATTTTATTTTGACCCAAGTATGTTAAAGATTTTATAAGTCATACGGATTCGACTATGTATAAACAGACAATATTTGATATCGATTTGGGAAAAATGGCAAGTAGCCATGAAGTCTGAGATGGATTCTATGCATGACAATCAAGTCTAGAACCTAATTGAAATTCCTAAAGGAGTTAAACCTATTGGTTGTAAATGTTATAAAAGGAATCGAGGGCTCGATAGAAAGGTGGAAACTTTTAAGGCCCAACTGGTAGAGAAATGTTACACTCAATGTCTTAGGATTGATTATGAGGAAGCTTTTTCACCAGTAGCCATGCTAAAATCCATTAGGATTCTTTTAGCCATTTTTGCATATCACGATTATGAGATATGGTTGATGGATGTGAAATCCGCTTTCCTATATTGATTCCTCGAAGAGGATATCTATATGGAACAACCAGAGGTTTTTATATCCAGTGAGACTTCAAACTTGGTTTGTATGCTCTAGAAGTCTATTTATGCACTTAAACAGGTATCTCAAAGCTGGAATCGTCATTTTGATAAGATGTTAGATTATCTGGATTCATCAAGAATGAGAAAGAAGTGTGTGTTTATAAGAAGGTTAGTGTGAACATGATAGTATTTCTTGTTTTGCACGTAGATGATATCTTTATCATTGGGAATGTTATATGATTGATGCAAAGTGTGAAAGTCTACCTTCGCAAGAACTTCTCCATGAAAGACATGATTAAGACTTCCTATATACTGGGTATAAGGCTCTACAGGGATAGATTTAGGAAGCTTATACGATTGTCGCAATCGACGTACATAGATAAAATATTAGAAAGATATGGTTTTACCAACTGCAAGGCAGTAAATATATATTTCCGATATGGCATACATCTTTCAAAGAAAATGACACCTCAGTCAGAGGAAGAAAGAGTTAGAATGTCTAACTTGTCATATGTTTCTTGTATTAGAAGCATTATGTATGTTATGCTATGTACAAGACCTGACATCAGTTTTGGCGTCAGTATGACTAGTCGATATCAATCTGATCCGGGGAATGATCAATGGACAACCGTGAAATATATCCTAAAATATCTTAAAGGTACCAAGGATAAGCTTCTCATATATGGAGAAGATGCGCTACAAGTTAAGGGTTATACATACTTTGACTTCCAGGGAGATCCAGATGATAGAAAGTCTACATCCGGATATATATTTACCCTTGATGGCGGTGCGATTAGTCGACGATGTTCAAAGCAAGACTCAACAGCTGATTCCACCACTGAGGCAGAATTTATAGTGGCTTCAGAAGCTGTTAAAGAAGTTATTTTGATTAGAAATTTTATCACAGAACTTGGCATTGTGCTTAGTATTGTGGATCTGATCCCATTATACTATGATAATAGCGGAGCCATTGTGCAGGCTAAGAAGCCGAGAGCTCATTCCAAGTTTAAAATATAGAAAGGAAATATCGCGTGATTAGAGAATTATTGAACGAAAAGACATAGTGGCCTTGAAGGTTCAAGGACAAGACAACATAACAGAACCGCTTACTAAGGCCTTACCTCCTAAGTTATTCGATAAACATATGGAGGAGATGAGACTACAGTACCATCCGGATTGACACTAAGCAAGTGGGAGTTTGTTTGAGTTTGTGCTTGGAGCGCCAATGCGAATAATGTATTGTACATTATATTTTATGATTTATTAATAAAATAATTATATTTTCACTTCAAACCTTATTAATGGTAATGTTATTATACATATTAGATTGATATGTAAATATGCTAAGAATGACATCAACCTCAGAATAGTCATGTAGTAATACTAGACACTAGGTGGTCCGACATTGGGATAATATTACTATTATAAACTATTCTTAAATTAAATATTCCAAGTCGTTGGTTTTGGAATTTGGTCGAATTCTTATAACCTATAAGACTAGTACATGTCGTATATTAGAATTAGAGTTCCGATGGATTAACCCGATATACCATGAGCCTTGGAAGCTCGTATAGGTGTGTGGGTATTTGTTGAAGCGAATACTGAATGACTCATAGGTGATTCCTAATTGTTGGAAGTACACACCATTGTCAATAGAAATCTCATCGAGTCGAGTAGCATATGTGATCCTTTAACTATAGGATATCATTAATTTTGTGTGTGATCCTCCATAATTTGATGTCATGTATGTCAGAGACCTTTCATGGTCTAACCGCTAGATGTTTGTTGGGTGTGGATCGATGCACTCGTTAATCAAGTGCGTATCAAGATAGGATCCGTCGGCCCGTATGTGTACCATAAGAGGTTTAGGTATCCATGTGAGTAAGTCACGATTCTTAAGACTTTGGCACCAAAATCGATCACCTAGGGTGGATCGCATGTATGAGAAATGGTTTCTGATTAGTTGTAAAGAATCGTGCACATGTCGACATAAGATGTGCGCCTCGGAAGCTTGACGGTGTAATCTATGTTTCATAAGCACAACTAGGATAGCCTACGACGAAGAGATTGTTAAACATATGTGATGAACTTGACTTGTATAGTTCAGAAAGATCGTTCGTGTTCTTCGTGAATTCAGAGGTGGCCGAATTGCGTACAAGTAAGCTAGACTTATATGACAAACGTGTCTGGACTTAGAGAGTCCCACAATATGAAGTGTACTCGTTGAGCACTTGGATAGCCGATAATTTTTTATAATAAATAATATTTGATATTAAATACGTCCAGCCGGGTATACGAAGCCCTACATAAAAAATGATCAAATATCTAGCCACATTTCTTCTCTGGCATTTTGTTATTTATTTTTATCTATTTATTCACTTTTATTGTTATTTTATTATTTCGCCTTTAATTTGTTTATGTTTGTTCATGTTGATGATTATACGTATATGCATTGTTATATTATTTCGCGTCTATTTTTTTATGTCCGTTTATATTGCATTGATGATTATGTGTGTTATTATCCCTTGCGCTTGTGGTATATCGGATGGAAACCCAGACGTCAATTCCGTAGCCGAATCCGAATGGTCGGTAGTGCGGTCCGTACTTGGGATACAACTCCACGTGCCATTCGGGAAATACTCTTATATACGTGTTGACCCCCATTTTTGTTTGCCATTTATCTTAATGAATCATTTGCTTTTGAATTGTTTCCTTTATGTTATGATCATTATTATTTCCAGAGCCCATCACGCGTGACTTTTGTTTTATTATTATTATCCCATTATGCTTTACGTCGTTATTGGTATTATTGTATGTTTTCTCCCACCTTAGCATTGTTACTTCCCATATGCGTTACATTTATTTATTGACGTTTTTCCTGCTTTTGATTGTTTATTATAATTTTCGTTATCGCATCTCGTATTTCTTAATTTAATATGCTTTTGGAATCACGTTATTGTGACTATTATTTTGGTTGGGTATGTTGTTACATTTTTTATTCGCTTTTATGCATGAATTACATTAAGACTTGACTATACCATCGTGTGAACCCGTACATTATACTGGCATAAGTAAGGGACCATTCCAAACCCAACGATTTGAGGTTTTCCCTTGCGAGGGGTGAGTGCGGCCTTAAATCTTTCTCAGTTCACATTGGGTGGCGACTCCTTCATTCTCCGGTTTAGTCCCTCGTGGGCTAATCCGTACTCTCTACGGGCTGCGAGCCTAACAGTGTCGTGGTCGCCGAACATCATAGGCATAGCGTTAAACCCCGCTTCGCTTCTACAGTAATTGATGATTTGTTATTCTCTATTATCTTGTGATTATAATGAATCCAGAGATTGTGTTTTACCAACTTGCATATAGGAATAATCATGCTTCTTCTATTTGTGATTGGGGAACCCAGTTGTAACTGGTATTATTATTTTATGAGTTAATCTTCTGCTGCAATATTGTCTGTGGGTATATTGTCGACGTTAGATAGGTCATAACGATAACATAGTGTGTTGTTAACTTAGAGAAAGCAATTCATCAGTTACTTTAGAATTTAATATGTTTTGAATTGAAATATCTTCTGATTGTTGGTTTGGGATGTGAACCCTCAATTGAGTAATAAAAGGAATCAACTACTGAATATAAGGATTTGATACAGAGGGATTCCCAACGCTTTGCTGCTTTTCTCTACTGAAACTCTGAAGTATTTTCATAGTTTTTATTTTACATTGTCAATTAAATCTTTTTTCTTAATTAAGTTATTGCTAACGTTTTCTTTAAGTGAATTAGTTCCTTGTAACCATCTCTCTAAGGAATCGACACCCTAACTATACTGTGATAACCACAAGTACTTTTGGACGTAATCATCTGGCTATGGTGAACATAGGTCTCTGCTCCATTTGTTACCTCACCATCATGGCCTCGTGATCAATGCATTCCTTCAAGTAGTCATTCCTCACTAGGTATTCTATATGCTCCTGTAAATATCTGCAGTTCTCGGTATCATGCCTCATTTTATTGTGATGCGCACAATAGGCCCTAATATCCCTCTTCTCAACTGGGAATCTTCTGGGGCCAGACTCTGTCTGCAGACCCTTGTCATGTATCTCCCGAGCTATCTACGACAAAAGGCTTATTATGGGCAGTATACGCCTTGAGTATCTATGAATAAAATAAAATTTTCAACATGGAACTTAAGGTATGTGTTACCCTTGTAGATGTTCATCGAGGGTATGAAGAACCTCTTCTGGAACTCCACCTCCAGCACCTCTCTGGTGAAAGGGGATGTTGTCTCCACATCTTGATCATCATGAGCACCTCCCCGTGTGCTCATCTCCCACTTCTTCATTTCCTTCTGGAACCAGTCCCTCAAGTGGCTCTCAGTGTTCTCATGTCATCGGTTGAAGGCTTCCTCATACTCACTCCTCTGAGCGTGATATCTCCATCACTATGAGTTTTACGCCCCCGTTTCTGATAACGGCTTTGGTCATTTTCCCAAAATCAAGGGTTGTAACTGGATGATTCTAAAGTCTGCCTGTCGTCAGATCCCTCATAAGGCCCCTCTATTGGTGCAACAACACACATGGCCACACCACCGACCTCGCCTTTTAGCGTTCTTTATCCTTGTTTCTTGATCCCAATCTACTCTAGCTACTCTCTTCCCACTGGCAATCTCTTTCTACTTCTACCGGGTCCCGCTTGTCCTTATTCTCTTGTTTTCCTCTCTAAGTTCTCGATCTTCTCCATCATGGTTTTCATGAAGGCCTGGGTTGTCTCCATTTTCTTTTCGGGCATTTTCCCTTTACAACTGCAAGTTCTCTTTCATCTTTTTCATCCACTCTGCCGTTGAGGCCTCCGTGGCTCTACGATTTCTGTTTCCTGCCCTCATCTTAGTGTGTTGTGTTGCTTTTTGTATTGTTCCCCACATGTGGTGCCAACAGTTGACTGTCGTTTTTCGTTCCAATGGAAAAATAGGAAATTAACCCATCCCCCAATAGTGAATTTGGTTGGTTAGTTGGGAACCAAAGCAAACTTAGCAAGCAGACAAATAAATCACATAGTTTATGTGGTTCGGCGAACAGTGGCTCCAACCTACGTACACGAAAGAAAATGGGTATATTTTATTACTGCTCGGGGTCAAGATCGACCCGAGTTATAGTGGGAAAATAAACTCACTACTCGGGTATTATACAAGCCCGGTACAATTCACTCTCTTGGGCAGGTAACCGACCAGTTTTCCCTCTCTATCACTAGTGCTTAAGTTCTTAGCTTTTTTACAAATTATGAGATGCAAAATTTACTAACTTTTGAACAAAATCTTCAACCCCTTTATATAGGCTTCCAAATTCACTATTTCACCGCCTCTGATATCAGCCTATGTCACCTTACCATCATTGTCATCGCAACTTTCCTCAACTACCCTTAAATGAGCCAATCAGATTCATTCATTTCATTGTCACTGTACTGGCCTATGGTGGCCTCTAGTGGCTCTGCTCTGGCTCCTCCCTCTGCCACTTAACCGGCCTATGACGACTAGCAGATGCTACTTCCAATGAGAATCGTTGCTTTCACACCATCATCATTAGCCTTCTAGAAGCTTATCCTCTCAATTAGAGCATACGTCACATGACTCCAACACAAGTCGGCCTGTGATCCCATCTTCGTTCCTCGGGTCGATGACCGGCGTAAACACACACGTATAACGCAAGCGCACGTATCGTTCAAGTAGTATAAAAATATCGATCCCACGAGGACTTAAAACCTTTTTGTTATTAATTTATGGGGCCAACTGATTACCAGTATTTAACAGGTTGTTTGATTGAATGATTTGAAATGACGATGATTCTAAACAAGTAAATAAAATTGCTTAAAAGTAGGTTGAGAAAAATCCAAATTTATAAAAACTATCCAGGGTTGTGATTAATTCCAATATTATTTAGAAGATGAAGTGGTTATCTTAAAGTTGGGTAATATATTGATTTATTAACCTGGAACACTAATTTATGTAAAAGCCTCTTCCGATGGTCAATTTCAAATACCTAGTATAATCCAATTGAACCATATGTCTATGTCAACCAAATTACCTAGATTCATTAAGATTAAGTTCCAATTATGGCTACCCCCGCCCGACAGGTATATTCCTATCCTGTAAGGAAATCTATTAAAAGGGTTATCTATCCTCAAGGAAGATCGTGGGTTATTGAGTCTAAGGTCTTAAACTTAAAATCCCTATGTCTAGTTCATTTTAAGTTTACCTAATCAATTTTATTAATGGCCAGTTAATAAAAAGCATTAAGATTAAGACTCAATAAATAATCTTTAAATTACCCAACCTATAATCTAACCCCTTATAAACCGGTTATATTGAAATTCATCACAACCCTAGATACTAACTTAGTTACAATACATAGCTATGGCTAATGAAAACTTAAAAGACATAAAATAAAAATGCTAAAAATAACTGCGAGAAAGTAAAAGCGGGAAAGTAAATGAAAATAAACTGCCAAGATAAAAGGAATTACTTTTACTAATTACTAACTAAGATATCTCCCTTAGTATAACATAATCACTTGTGAGATTACAACCAACCGACCATATAGGCGGTATCCTGATTAAGTCAAGTTAAGTCCGACCAGCCATAAAGGCGGTAAAATTTGTCCATGAACTTGCCATGTAGGCGATAAAGAAATAACCAGCCATAAAGGCGGAACCAAAATTAAATTACCAACCGACCAATCTGGCGGTATCCTTGCTTAGTCAGGTTTAACAGTTTAAATTAAATAGCCCACCGACCAATATAGCGATATTCCTTTTTAAGTCAAATTTTAGAATAGTGAATATATTGTGTCTAAGGGAGATTAATCTAAGATAGTAACAGTAAAAGAATTACCTTTCACCTCGGCAGAGGGAAGTTACCTCCTCATGGTTGAAAAATAAAAACTGAAAAAGAAAAGAAAGGAAAGTGTTATGCGTAAAAGTAAATTACGGAAAGTAAAACTGAAAAGTAAAGAAAAGAAAGTGCGAAAGTGAAAATTAATTACTGAAAACTAAAAATAAACAAACTAGATACAATCTTTTTATTTTTTCATTAAGGATTTCAAAGAAGAAAGTATGAATTTTACAAATGAAATGGCTTGGTATTTATAGGCAAAATTTTGCCACCATCAAATCATCCATCAAATTCTCCACCAAATCCATTATTAATTTCTCCACTAATTACTCCACCAAATCCATAATTGCTCCACTAATTGCTTATCTTGTTTGTTTGTGATTTGATAATTTTTATTAATTATTTATTAATTAATATTTTGCTTTGAAAATGATTGATAATGACTTTTAATAATTACACTCCACACACTTCTGGATGGTTCATCAATTTCGATCATGAAATATTCCGAATTCGAACATATTTTCTCTTTCAAAGTTGTAGATATTTGAGTCTTCTTTAATCTGGCACTTGAATCAGCTCAATCCGATATCTGAGTAAAACGTTATGCCCCAAATACGACAGATGCGCAAAACTGGAATTTCTAAAACTGCACTTCGTCAAAAACGCCCTTTCAAGTTTCCAATCTCCAAAATTAATATATCAAGTCCAATAATTGCCCTTATTTGATCCACATTTCGTCCTAAATGATTTCATTGAGTCCCGATATTATTTTATCTGCAAAATAAAATAAAACATATCAAAACGTTCATCAAACCCGAGAAACTAAACAAAATATTAAGTAAAAGGGGCGGTAAATATTGATATATTTTCCGCTCATCACACCCCCAAACCTAAGATTTTGCTAGTCCTCGAGCAAAACAACAAAATAAAATTAAAATTAAACTAAGCCACTTTCGTAGGGATCACGGTTGCATTTAGCATATGCAACAAGCCTTTAAACCCCTAGGTGTCCCTAGTGGACGAGTTATAGTCTCGTGAGGGCTTACAGCAACGATACCCACAAACGTTTTACAAAAGTAAAAAGGTAGTAAAACTAATGCACACAAAAGCAAAAAGACAAGCGAAAAGAGAATAAAGATGTTAGTGACTAATCAGGTGAAACTTCTACTCCAAGTCAATAGTTGTTTTGTTTCATTCTAAATTAAAGAATAAGTAAACTCTCCGATTATTTTTACCATTCTCCATATACACAGCCAACAAAATATTAAACAACTCATTTTTTGCCCACAACAGTCATAAGTGTAGTTGATAAGAGAGTAATATTTTTGTCCTAAAGTTCTATCAGATTTAACACCTTTTGGTAGCAATGGAATAATTTTTCTCATTTTTCTGATTTTTTCTTTGATTTTTTCTTTTTCTATTTTTTATTTATATACAATATCTTCCATCTATGTATCGAGTGTTGGGTCGGTGGCTCCCAAACCAGTTGGCTTTAGGGCACCAGGTGTTAAGACACTCCTACAGACTTAATTACCCAGACTTCAGATATATATATTTTTTGCAGCATCTTTGATCCATGTAACGAGCTTTGGGCCAGTGACTCCCAAACCAGTTGGCTTTAGGGCACTAGGTGTTAAAACACCCTTACAGACTTAATAACTCGAATCTCATACGTTTTTTTTTTTTTTTTTTTTTTTTACTCCATTGCTTTTTGAGATGCTTCCTCCAATTAAACTAGAGCACTGAATATTACAAACTTTTCAATTTAGCTCATGTCCGTATGTTACTATATATGTTGATAATATCTGTTAACTAAACATATGAAGATTCATTTTTAGTCAGTTTTAAGGAGAATTCACAAATTAAATAATTCAAAATGAAATAAACAAAAATTAACTTGTTTCGAAATAGGTTTGAGATACGTCTCAGGAGTGGAAACTCCTTACTCGGCTATCTCTTACCAATTTCACTTTTTTAGTCAAATTAAAAACACAAATATTTTTGTAATTTTTTGAAAATTTTTCAATTTTTTTTTTTTTTTTCGAAAAATTTTGGACTAAAAATAAAAATAACACACAAACTAAAAACAAGGTACTGATCAACTAATTCCCTCCCCCAAACCTAAATGAGACATTGTCCCCAATGTCTTAAACAGTAGAAGAAGAGTTTAGAAGATAATACCTGGTTAACTGAAATTCTACAAGAAATTAAAGGTTAAGATCCAGATTAACACGACGCCTCTTACCACGATTGTCTTCGAACCAATTTATCTTTGAAAGGATAGGGTCAACTTGTGGTTCATAGGCTATGAGTTGGTCTATTAGATCCGGAGCAATTCTGGCAGTGAAGAGGAGTTCTTTCATAGGTTTTGACACGAACCCATTTCTCCGGGCATCATCAAGAAACACACAAAGAAAATCATAAAATCCATCAACGTTGAGCAGTCCAAGCGGTTTCTGGTGTATGTTCAGGTTCGCCCAAGATAGCACTATAAAAATTTCCTCCAATGTGCCCAAGCCACCTGGCAAAGCAATAAAAGCATCAGCACGGTTAATCATTTCTACCAATCGTTCAGACATACCTGGCACGATCAGTTCCTCTCCGTTTGATGATCCAATAAGATTTGCCTCTGCCAAGGGTTTTGGGATGATTCCCAAAACATGTCTGCCTCCTTCTTGTACAGCCTTTGAAACGATCCCCATAAGTCCAAGATTTCCTCCGCCATATATTAAGTGCATATTCCTTGCAGCTAAGACTCGACCCAATTCCTGTGCTGCTTCTATGTATTGTGGCTTAGTACCAACACTACTACCGCAAAACACGCAGATGTTTTCAACTCGTTGACCGGCGTAAACAAACACGTATAACGCAAGCGCACGTATCGTTCAAGTAGTATAAAAATATCGATCCCACGAGGACTTAATTCCTACTGTTGTTATTAATTGTTGAATCTATTTATTTACAAATATCTAATTAAATGGATAAGAGAGATATTGTTTGTTTGATTGGTTGAATGGCTTTACTAAATAAATAAATAAATAAAAAGACAAAAGAAAATACTAAAGAAAATACAAAAGACACAAAGATCTAAGGTTGTGATTTCTTCCAATACCATTTTAAAGATGAAGTGATTATTATATAGATGGGTAAAACATTGATTTATTAACCTGGAACACGAAATTATGCGAAAGCATCTGTCGATGGTCAGACACAAATACCCAGTGTAACCCAATTGAACCATATTCCTATGTCAACCACATTATCTGGATTCATTAAGATTGAGTTCCTATTATGGCTACCCTCGCGCGACAGGTATATTCCTATCCTGTAAGGAAATCTATTAAAGGGTTATCTATCCTCAAGGAAGATCGTGGGCTATTGAGTCTAAGGTCTTAAACTTAAAATCCATATGTCTAGTTCATTTTAAGTTTACCTAATCAATTTTATTAATGGCCAATTAATAAAAAGCATTAAGATTAAGACTCAATAAATAAATCTTTATAATACCCAAACTATAATCTAACCCTTATAAACGGTGATATTGAAATTCATCACAACCCTAGATAACTATTAGTTACAACACATAACTAGGACTAATAACTGAAAAATAAAATACATAAAGTAAAAATACTGAAAAGTAAAAGACATAAAGTAAAAAGTAAAATAAATGCTAAGGTAAAAGGAATTACTTTTACTACTACTTATTTAGAAATCTCCCATAAAATAATATATAAACTTGTTATAATATTACCAACCGACCAATCTGGCGGTATCCTGATTAAGTCAAATTAAGTCCAACCAGCCATATAGGCGGTAATATTTGTCCATAATCCAGCCATAAAGGCGGTACCAAAATAATTTACCAACCGACCAATCTGGCGGTATCCTTGATTAGTCAGGTTTAAACCAGATTAAATTGAATTGCCAACCGACCAATATAGCGGTATCCTTTATTAATCAGTATTTTAAATAGTGAATATATTATTTTTAAGGGAGATTAATCTAAATAGTAACAGTAAAAGAATTACCTTTCACCCTAGCTTGAGAATTACCTCCTCATTACTGAAAAGTAAAAACTGAAAAATTAAAGAAAGAAAAGTACTGTGCGTAAAAGTAAATCCCGGAAAGTAAAAACTGAAAAGTAAAGAAAAGAAAGTGCGAAACTGAAAATTAATTACTGAAAACTAAAAATAAACAAACTAGATACAATCTTCTTATTTATTCATTAAGAATTTCAAAGAAGAAAGTATGGATTTTACAAATGAAATGGCTTGGTATTTATAGGCAAAATTTTGCCACCATCAAATCATCCATCAAATTCTCCACCAAATCCATTATTAATTTCTCCACTAATTACTCCACCAAATCCATAATTGCTCCACTAATTGCTTATCTTGTTTGGTGTTGATTTGATAATTTTTATTAATTATTTAATTAATTAATATTTTGCTTTGAAAATGATTGATAATGACTTTTAATAATTACACTCCACACACTTCTGGATAGTTCATCAATTTCGGTCATGAAATCATCAGAATTCGAAAATATGTTCTCTTTCAAAGTTGTAGATCTTTGAGTCGTCTTTAATCTGGCACTTGAATCAGCTCAATCCGATATCTGAGTAAAAAGTTATGCCCAAACTACGACAGATGCGCAAAACTGTAATTTCCAAAACTGCACTTCGTCAAAACGCCCTTTCAAATTTCCAATCTCCAAAATTAATATATCAAGTCCAATAATTGCCCTTATTTGATCCACATTTCGTCCTAAATGATTTCATTGAGTCCCGATATTATTTTATCTGCAAAATAAAATAAAACATATCAAAACGTTCATCAAACCCGAGAAACTAAACAAAATATTAAGTAAAAGGGGCGGTACATATTGATATATTTTCCGCTCATCACACCCCCAAACCTAACATTTTGCTAGTCCTCGAGCAAAACAACAAAATAAAATACAAGAAATAATTAAAATTAAACTATGACACTTTCGTAGGGATCACGGTTGCATTTAGCATATGCAACAAGCCTTTAAACCCCTAGGTGTCCCTAGTGGACGAGTTGTAGTCTCGTGAGGGTTTACAGCAATGATACCCACAAACATTTTACAAAAGTAAAAAGTTAGTAAAACTAATGCACACAAAAGCAAAAAGACAAGCGAAAAGAGAATAAAGATGTTAGTGACTAATCAGGTGAAACTTCTACTCCAAGTTACTAGTTGTTTTGTTTCTTTCTAAATTACTAAATAAGTAAACTCTCCGATTATTTTTACCATTCTCCATATACACAGCCAACAAAATATTAAACAACTCATTTTTTGCCCACAACAGTCATAAGTGTAGTTGATAAGAGAGTAATATTTTTGTCCTAAAGTTCTATCAGATTTCACATCTTTTTGCAGCAATGGAATAATTTTTTTTCATTTTTCTGATTTTTTTTCTTTCATTTTTCTCTATTTTTTATTTATATACATATTTTCCGTCTATGTAGCGAGTGTTGGGTCGGTGACTCCCAAACCAGTTGGCTTTAGGGCACCAGGTGTTAAGACACCCCTACAGACTTAATTACCCAGACTTCAGATATATATATTTTTTGCAGCATCTTTGATCCATGTAACGAGCTTTGGGCCAGTGACTCCCAAACCAGTTGGCTTAGGGCACTAGGTGTTAAAACACCCTTACAGACTTAATAATTCGGATCTCAGACGTTTTTTTTTTTTTTTTTTTACTCCATTGCTTTTTGAGATGCTTCCTCCAATTAAACTAGAGCACTGAATACTACAAACTTTTCAATTTAGCTCATGTCCGTATGTTACTATATATGTTGATAATATCAGTTAACTAAACATATGAAGATTCATTTTTAGTCAGTTTTAAGGAGAATTCACAAATTAAATAATTCAAAATGAAATAAACAAAAATTAACTTGTTTCGAAATAGGTTTGAGATACGTCTCAGGAGTGGAAAATCCTTACTCAGCTACCTCTTACCAATTTCACCTTTTTAGTCAGAATAAAAACACAAAAACGCAAAATATTTTTGTAATTTTTTTTAAAAATTTTTCAATTTTTTTTGTATTTTTCGAAAAATTTTGGACTAAAAAATAAAAATAACACACAAACTAAAAAAAAAAACAAGGTACTGATCAACTAATTCCCTCCCCCAAACCTAAATGAGACATTGTCCCCAATATCTTAAACATTAGAAGAAGAGTTTAGAAGATAATACCTGGTTAGCACAAATTCTACAGGAAATTAAAGGTTAAGATCCAGATTAACCCGACGCCTCTTACCACGATCGTCCCCAGACCAATTTATCTTTGAAATGATAGGGTCAACTTGTGGTTCATAGGCTATGAGTTGGTCTATTAGATCCGAAGCAGTTCTGGCAGTGAAGAGGAGTTCTTTCATAGGTTTTGACACGAACCCATTTCTCCGAGCATCATCAAGAAACACACAAAGAAAATCATAAAATCCATCAACGTTAAGCAGTCCAAGTGGTTTCTGGTGTATGTTCAGGTTCGCCCAAGATAGAACTATAAAAATTTCCTCCAATGTGCCCAAGCCACCTGGCAAAGCGATAAAAGCATCAGCACAGTTAATCATTTCTACCAGTCGTTCAGACATACCTGGCACGATCAGTTCCTCTCCGTTTGATGAACCAATAAGATTTGCCTCTGCCAAAGGTTTTGGGATGATTCCCAAAACATGACTGCCTCCTTCCTGTACAGCCTTTGAAACGATCCCCATAAGTCCAAGATTCCTCCGCCATATATTAAGTGCATATTCCTTGCAGCTAAGACTCGACCCAATTCATGTGCTGCTTCTATGTATTGTGGCTTAGTACCAACACTAGTACCGCAAAACACACAGATGTTTTCAACTCGTCTTCTTGAAGTGGCTTCCAATTTTTTATGTATTTCTTTTTCAAATCAGGATGCCTTCAAAAGTGCAATGACGGGCTGAATTTATAGTACCTGAAAAGGGTGAATACAATAATAGCACAAGTATCTTCCAGAGGACGATTGTTAGCTAAACAACAAGAAATCGTGAAAGGTCAAAAAGTCTGGATCCTGTCTACGAAAACAAAGATAATTACAACAGAAAAGCGAATCAAAGCAATAATAAGGCAACAGAATTGTGTATGCAATACGCCACTTGTTTGGTATATAAATCCATTAGGATGCGTCTTAAGATTTAATTCTTTACTCAGCCATCGTTAATGAATTGTTTCTCCTCTTTAATTGCCAAACACAATTCCTTCTGTTTTAAAATGCTCCGTTTGTGCCTTTCCCTACAAAAATAACACACAAAATTAAAAAGTCTACAACATGTATACACAAAATATGAAAACAGAAATTACAACAAATTGCATGGGTTGCCTCCCTGCTAGCGCTAAATTTTTCGTCTTCAGCCAGACGTGACTGAAATTCATCTGTTAAGGAGGTTTCAGTGTCGTTTTGGATGTCCGATTAAATACAATCCCGTGAGCGTTGCTTTTGAAGGGTCTCTTCCAACGGTAAAGTAGCAAAAAGAGTTTTGTCTCATTCAGTGCTCGTGCCACCTTTTTGCTCCTTATTGTTCCAGTGGTTCCTACAAAGAAAGAAAGAAAATCAGGAGGTCTTGTATGATGCTTGACTTGGAATGGAAATTCCATTCTATCAAGCTTCTGGTTGATATCTTTAATTTGTACTCCCCAAAACAGCGATGTTTCTCCTGAATGATCTGGATCTTTATTAAGGTCAGACATTTGCTCCTCCATTTGCTTTGTTTCTTGCTCCACCTTCTCTTCACAGATGTATTGTAAAATTCTTGTATTCATCTCTTCATCTGTCATCTGTGAAATACATGCTTCAAAATTGTCAACCCGAGGATGCAAAGATGTTTCTGACATTAGGTTTTCATCCTCTGATACGACTAGAATGGATGGTTCAGATATATCTTCTTCAAACATCAAGGTAAAGCATGCTCCAATATCTTCATTTTGAGGATTGAAAGTTTGATCCTCTGTTGTTGGTGCAGTTGGTACAAATAGATCAGCTTCCTCCTCGTCAGAGTCAGAATAATAAAAATCAAATCGAGACTTTGCCGGTTCGGGCTCCTGAACTGATACCTCTGGTTGTTGATACTGCTCAGCCTCCTCCTCTGTTGATGTGTCATTGTGAAATGACTTGTACTCGAAGGCTTTATCAGTGTCATCTGAAACTGGTTCTTGAGGTATGTAGTTCTGGTTTTCTGTGAATTGTCTCATTTGATCTGTCATCCTCTTAATGAATTCTGATTGTCTCTGAATACTTTCAAATTGTTTCTGGCTTGTTTCAAGCATTTCATCCAACTTTTGTTTCTCGAACATATCTTTGAGCATGTTTAACAACTGATCTTCCTCTGATGGTTCTGGTTGTTGATGAAAATCGCATATGGATGGTGGATAAGATGGAAAATGTGATGGTTTTTCATATTTTGAATGATTCTGAAAATTCTGCCACTCTGAACGGTATATACATTGATCGCTCGGGTGGTTACCATCACATATTACACATCTTCCCATTTCGTTCTGTTGAGGAAAATGTAGAATTGTTTGGTTCTGGCATCCAGTGATAATTGTTGGGCTAGACAACAGGCCTCGGAAAACCGGACTGTTGCTCCCAGATGTGGGGTGTATCTTCTTGTAAAGCTCGTAATCTCTCAATCTCCCAGTAGTGTTCCATTTTTTTTCAAACACCTGAAAACAAAAAAAGAAATAAAAATTACAGATAAAAATAAAGAAAATTAGATACAAGTAAATTGGATAGCATCAAAATTAATAACTCAAGAAATATAATTCCCCGGCAACGGCGCCAAAAACTTGACCGGCGTAAACACACACATATAACGCAAGCGCACGTATCGTTCAAGTAGTATAAAAATATCGATCCCACGAGGACTTAATTCCTACTGTTGTTATTAATTGTTGAATCTATTTATTTACAAATATCTGATTAAATGGATAAGAGAGATATTGTTTGTTTGATTGGTTGAATGGCTTTACTAAATAAATAAATAAATAAAAAGACAAAAGAAAATACTAAAGAAAATACAAAAGACACAAAGATCTAGGGTTGTGATTTCTTCCAATACCATTTTAAAGATGAAGTGATTATTATATAGATGGGTAAAACATTGATTTATTAACCTGGAACACGAAATTATGCGAAAGCATCTGTCGATGGTCAGACACAAATACCCAGTGTAACCCAATTGAACCATATTCCTATGTCAACCACATTATCTGGATTCATTAAGATTGAGTTCCTATTATGGCTACCCTCGCCGACAGGTATATTCCTATCCTGTAAGGAAATCTATTAAAGGGTTATCTATCCTCAAGGAAGATCGTGGGCTATTGAGTCTAAGGTCTTAAACTTAAAATCCATATGTCTAGTTCATTTTAAGTTTACCTAATCAATTTTATTAATGGCCAATTAATAAAAAGCATTAAGATTAAGACTCAATAAATAAATCTTTATAATACCCACCCAACTATAATCTAACCCTTATAACCGGTGATATTGAAATTCATCAAAACCCAGATAACTATTTAGTTACAACACATAACTAGGACTAATAACTGAAAAATAAAATACATAAAGTAAAAATACTGAAAAGTAAAAGACATAAAGTAAAAAGTAAAATAAATGCTAAGGTAAAAGGAATTACTTTTACTACTACTTATTTAGAAATCTCCCATAAAATAATATATAAACTTGTTATAATATTACCAACCGACCAATCTGGCGGTATCCTGATTAAGTCAAATTAAGTCCAACCAGCCATATAGGCGGTAATATTTGTCCATAATCCAGCCATAAAGGCGGTACCAAAATAAATTACCAACCGACCAATCTGGCGGTATCCTTGATTAGTCAGTTTTAACCAGATTAAATTGAATTGCCAACCGACCAAATAGCGGTATCCTTTATAATCAGTATTTTAAATAGTGAATATATTATTTTTAAGGAAGATTAATCTAAATAGTAACAGTAAAAGAATTACCTTTCACCCTAGCTTGAGAAATTACCTCCTCATTACTGAAAAGTAAAAACTGAAAAATTAAAGAAAGAAAAGTACTGTGCGTAAAAGTAAATCCCGGAAAGTAAAAACTGAAAAGTAAAGAAAGAAAGTGCGAAACTGAAAATTAATTACTGAAAACTAAAAATAAACAAACTAGATACAATCTTCTTATTTATTCATTAAGAATTTCAAAGAAGAAAGTATGGATTTTACAAATGAAATGGCTTGGTATTTATAGGCAAAATTTTGCCACCATCAAATCATCCATCAAATCTCCACCAAATCCATTATTAATTTCTCCACTAATTACTCCACCAAATCCATAATGCTCCACTAATTGCTTATCTTGTTTGGTGTTGATTTGATAATTTTTATTAATTATTTAATTAATTAATATTTTGCTTTGAAAATGATTGATAATGACTTTTAATAATTACACTCCACACACTTCTGGATGGTTCATCAATTTCGGTCATGAAATCATCAGAATTCGAAAATATGTTCTCTTTCAAAGTTGTAGATCTTTGAGTCGTCTTTAATCTGGCACTTGAATTAGCTCAATCCGATATCTGAGTAAAAAGTTATGCCCAACCTACGACAGATGCGCAAAACTGGAATTTCCAAAACTGCACTTCGTCAAAAACGCCCTTTCAAATTTCCAATCTCCAAAATTAATATATCAAGTCCAATATTGCCCTTATTTGATCCACATTTCGTCCTAAATGATTTCATTGAGTCCCGATATTATTTTATCTGCAAAATAAAATAAAACATATCAAAACGTTCATCAAACCCGAGAAACTAAACAAAATATTAAGTAAAAGGGGCGGTAAATATTGATATATTTTCCGCTCATCACTCGTCTTCTTGAAGTGGCTTCCATATTTTTTTTTTGTATTTCTTTTTCAACTCTGGACGCCTTCAAAAGTGCAATGACGGGCTGAATTATAGTACCTGAAAAAGGTGAGTAATAATAGCACTAATATCTTCCAAAGGACGATTGTTAGCTAAACAACAAAAGAGATCGTGAAAGGTCAAAAAGTCTGGATCCTGTCTACGAAAATAAAGATAATTACAATAGAAAAGCGAATCAAAGCAATAATTACGGCAACGGAATTGTGTACGCAATACGCCACTCGCTTAGTATAAATTCATTAGGATGTGTCTCAAGATTTCATTCCTTATTCAGCCATCGCTAATGAATTGTTTCTCATCTTTGATTGCCAAACACAATTCCTTCTGTTTTAAAATGCTTCGTTTGTGCCTTTCCCGACAAAAATAACACACAAAATTAAAAAGTTCACACAAAATATGAAAACAAATTACAACAAATTGCATGGGTTGCCTCCCTGCTAGCGCTAAATTTTTCGTCTTCAGCTAGACGTGACTGAAATTCATCTGTTAAGGAGGTTTCAATGTCGTTTTGGATGTCCGATTAAAGACAATCCCGTGAGCGTTGCTTTTGAAGGGTCTCTTCCAACGGTAAAGTGGCAAAAAGAGTTTTGTCTCATTCAGTACTCGTGCCACCTTTTTGCTCCTTGTTACTCCAGTGGTTCCTGCAAAGAAAGAAAGAAAATCAGGAGGTCTCGTATGATGCTTGACTTGGAATGGAAATTCCATTCTGTCAAGCTTCTGGTTGATATCTTTAATTTGTACTCCCCAAAACAGCGATGTTTCTCCTGAATGCTCTGGATCTTCATTAAGGTCAGACATTTGCTCCTCCATTTGCTCTGTTTCTTGCTCCACCTTCTCTTCACAGATGTATTGTAAAATTCTTGTATTCATCTCTTCATCTGTCATCTGTGAAATACATGCTTCAAAATTGTCAACCCGAGGATGCAAAGATGTTTCTGACATTAGGTTTTCATCCTCTGATACGACTGGAATGGATGGTTCAGATAGATCTTCTTCAAACATCAAGGTAAAGCATGCTCCAAGATCTTCATTTTGAGGATTGAAAGTTTGATCCTCGTTGTTGGTGCAGTTGGTACAAATAGATCAGCTTCATCCTCGTCAGAATCTGAATAATAAAAGTCAAATTGAGACTTTGCCGGTTCGGGCTCCTGAACTGATACCTCTGGTTGTTGATACTGCTCAGCCTCCTCCTCTGTTAAGTGTCATTGTGAAATGATTGGTACTCGAAGGCTTCATCTATGTCATCTGAAACTGGTTCTTGAGGTATGTAGCTCTCGTTTTCTGTGAATTGTCTCATTTGATTTGTCATCCTTTGAATGAATTTTGATTGTCTCTGAATACTTTCAAATTGTTTCTGGCTTGTTTCAAGCATTGTATCTAACTTTTCTTTTTGTTTCTTGAACATATCTTCGAGCATGTTTAGCAAATGATCTTCCTCTGATGGTTCTGGTTGTTGATGAAGATCATAGGTAGATGGTGGATAAGATGGAAAATATGGTTCTTGTGAAATGTGATGGCTCGTCATAACAAGAAGGATCTTGATAGCTCTGCCACCCTGGATGGTATTTGTATTTGCAATAATCTCTAGGGTGGTTACCATTACAAATGTCACATCTCCCCATTGCGTTTGTTTAGCAAATGTGGTATTGCTTGGTTCTGGCATCCAGTGATAATTGTTGGGCTGGACAACAGGCCTCAGAAAACCGGACTGTTGCTCCCAAATTTGGGGTGTATTTTCTAGTAAAGCTCGTGATCTCTCAATCTCCCAATAAAGTTCCATTTTTCAATCACCTGAAAAATAAAAGAAGTAAAAATTACAGATAAAGAAAATTAGATACAAGTAAATTAGATAGCTTCAAAATTAACAACTCAAGAATATAAGTCCCCGGCAACGGCGCCAAAAACTTGACCGGCGTAAACACACACGTATAACGCAAGCGCACGTATCGTTCAAGTAGTATAAAAATATCGATCCCACGAGGACTTAAAACCTTTTTGTTATTAATTTATGGGGCCAACTGATTACCAGTATTTAACAGGTTGTTTGATTGAATGATTTGAAATGACGATGATTCTAAACAAGTAAATAAAATTGCTTAAAAGTAGGTTGAGAAAAATCCAATTTATAAAAACTATCCAGGGTTGTGATTAATTCCAATATTATTTAGAAGATGAAGTGGTTATCTTAAAGTTGGGTAATATATTGATTTATTAACCTGGAACACTAATTTATGTAAAAGCCTCTTCCGATGGTCAATTTCAAATACCTAGTATAATCCAATTGAACCATATGTCTATGTCAACCAAATTACCTAGATTCATTAAGATTAAGTTCCAATTATGGCTACCCCCGCCCGACAGGTATATTCCTATCCTGTAAGGAAATCTATTAAAAGGGTTATCTATCCTCAAGGAAGATCGTGGGTTATTGAGTCTAAGGTCTTAAACTTAAAATCCCTATGTCTAGTTCATTTTAAGTTTACCTAATCAATTTTATTAATGGCCAGTTAATAAAAAGCATTAAGATTAAGACTCAATAAATAAATCTTTAAATTACCCAACCTATAATCTAACCCCTTATAAACCGGTTATATTGAAATTCATCACAACCCTAGATACTAACTTAGTTACAATACATAGCTATGGCTAATGAAAACTTAAAAGACATAAAATAAAAATGCTAAAAAGTAACTGCGAGAAAGTAAAAGCGGGAAAGTAAATGAAAATAAACTGCCAAGATAAAAGGAATTACTTTTACTAATTACAAACTTAGATATCTCCCTTAGTATAACATAATCACTTGTGAGATTAAAACCAACCGACCATATAGGCGGTATCCTGATTAAGTCAAGTTAAGTCCGACCAGCCATAAATGCGGTAAAATTTGTCCATGAACTTGCCATGTAGGCGATAAAGAAATAACCAGCCATAAAGGCGGAACCAAAATTAAATTACCAACCGACCAATCTGGCGGTATCCTTGCTTAGTCAGGTTTAACAGTTTAAATTAAATAGCCCACCGACCAATATAGCGGTATTCCTTTTTAAGTCAAATTTTAGAATAGTGAATATGTTGTGTCTAAGGGAGATTAATCTAAGATAGTAACAGTAAAAGAATTACCTTTCACCTCGGCAGAGGGAAGTTACCTCCTCATGGTTGAAAAATAAAACTGAAAAGTAAAGAAAGGAAAGTGTTATGCTTAAAAGTAAATTACGGAAAGTAAAACTGAAAAGTAAAGAAAAGAAAGTGCGAAAGTGAAAATTAATTACTGAAAACTAAAAATAAACAAACTAGATACAATCTTTTTATTTTTTCATTAAGGATTTCAAAGAAGAAAGTATGAATTTTACAAATGAAATGGCTTGGTATTTATAGGCAAAATTTTGCCACCATCAAATCATCCATCAAATTCTCCACCAAATCCATTATTAATTTCTCCACTAATTACTCCACCAAATCCATAATTACTCCACTAATTGCTTATCTTGTTTGGTGGTGATTTGATAATTTTTATTAATTATTTATTAATTAATATTTTGCTTTGAAAATGATTGATAATGACTTTTAATAATTACACTCCACACACTTCTGGATGGTTTATCAATTTCGGTCATGAAATCTTCAGAATTCGAAAATATTTTCTCTTTCTAAGTTGTAGATATTTGAGTCTTCTTTAATCTGGCACTTGAATCAGCTCAATCCGATATCTGAGTAAAAAGTTATGCCCCAAATACGACAGATGCGCAAAACTGGAATTTCCAAAACTGCACTTCGTCAAAAACGCCCTTTCAAGTTTCCAATCTCCAAAATTAATATATCAAGTCCAATAATTGCCCTTATTTGATCCACATTTCGTCCTAAATGATTTCATTGAGTCCCGATATCATTTTATCTGTAAAATAAAATAAAACATATCAAAACGTTCATCAAACCCGAGAAACTAAACAAAATATTAAGTAAAAGGGGCGGTAAATATTGATATATTTTCCGCTCATCAGTCGACACACCAAGGCAAATGATATTATGAAAGCTTCCTTTTAGCTCTCTCATTCAGGTCGAGTTTCACTAACAAATACCCATCGGGTCGGGTTTCAACAAACTCTTAGAAAATCTCAAATCAACATCCTTCAGGTGGTGGGTCGGTATCCCAATTTGCTTCATCACAACAAGTTCTGCCTTTGGGAGAACTCCCCTAAATCATGTGGTCGGATTTCTCTGTCAAATCTCTCACGTCTCTCTGTGCCCTTGGGCCTTTATCATCAATTTTTTGATAAGTACAATATCAATTCTATCCATACTTAGTATTTAAACTTTTCTCGAGATGAAAAACCACCATCTAACACTTCTCTTAAAAAATGCTCATATATATGAGGAATAGTTTCAATATCAATAAGTGACAATTTGAAAGCAGATTTCTTTAGTTTATCTAATTTTGAAACTAATTTTTAAGCTATACTTATCGATGTTATGCTTATCAAAACTCCCGACAGACTTGTAATTATAATAATAGGAAAAAAAAAATTTACTTATTTTTCAATTTTATCCTCTCATTATTACTTTCACAACACATATACCCAAACATGAGGCCTATATAGATTTTAAACAAAGACCAATAGCAGTGAAAAAATAGAAAAGCCAAAAGTGAAAAGGGAATCAAATAGAATCATCTTTTTAAGCAGAAGCAACACTGTGAAGGACCACAGTCTCAACAGTAAGCCCAGGCCCAAACCCAAAAAGCACCCCCCACTCAAGCCCTTCTCCAGTGGTCTTTAGCCCATCTTCAACTGATTTCTTCCTCATTTCATCCAAAATAAACAACACACAAGCACTTGACATGTTTCCATACTCAGAAAGCACGTGTCTCGTGGCCCGTAGCTTTTCGGGCTCCAGGCCCAACTTCTCCTCAACCTGGTCCAAAATCGCAGGCCCACCGGGGTGCGCTATCCAGAAAATCGAGTTCCAATCGGAGATACCCAATGGGCCGAACGCCTCACTAAGACTCTTTTGAATGTTCTTCGAAATTAGCCCAGGAACATCCTTGAGGAGGTGAAACGTAAGCCCAACTTCACGGAGGTGCCCGTCGATAGCCCCGTCGCTATCAGGCAATATTGTTTGGGCCGCTGAGACTAATTCAAAGATGGGCTTTTCGACCCGAGGAATCGGATCAGATCCAATAATAATAGCTGCAGCGCCATCACCAAACAAAGCTTGGCCTACAAGACTATCAAGATGGGTGTCACTAGGACCCCGGAAAGTAACTGCGGTTATCTCAGAGCACACGACGAGGACCCGGGCACCCTTGTTGTTCTCGGCGAGGTCTTTCGCAAGGCGGAGCACCGTGCCGCCAGCGAAACAGCCTTGTTGGTACATCATGAGACGTTTAACGGAAGGACGAAGGCCTAAGAGTTTGGTAAGTTGGTAATCGGCCCCAGGCATGTCAACACCACTAGTAGTGCAAAAGACCAAGTGGGTGATTTTGGATTTGGGCTGCCCCCATTCTTTAATGGCATTGATGGCTGCTTCTTTGCCTAGCTTTGGTACCTCAACAACTACCATATCTTGCCTAGCATCTAATGAAGGTGCCATGTATTCACACACATTAGGGTTTTCTTTCAATATTTCTTCTGTCAAGTACATGTATCTCTTCTTGATCATGGATTTGTCACCTGAAACATATAGTAAAAGAAGAATTAAATTTGACATCTTAAACTTGAGTAATCAATGTCAATATGATTCCAATGTTTGGTAGAGGATTCATTATGGTTTATAAGAATTAATTTTTCTTTTTAATTGTGAAAAAAAAATTTAATTATTATCACTGATGGATACCACAATTCTCACCAAAAATAAATGAAAATTACCTCATTTATTTCTTTCCAATTTAGAGCTTATCCAATAAAAATCATCTGACAAAAAATCATCTCTTATTACTTCTTTTTTTCTATTTTTTTTTTCTGTTAACAAAGTGTCAACAATTAATGTAAAACGGAAAAAAAATAGGCATAAAAAATATCATAATCAAAATTTCCATGCAATTATATATATATATATAACATAATAATAACTTTATGCCTATAAAAACTTCATCCCAAGACAAGAACATGTACTAATAAAAATAAAGCTATATATATATTTACAAATGGAAAATAAATATATATATATATATATATATATATGGAAATAATAATAATAATAATAATCTTACACATGCGCTTGAATTTCTCTTTAAGTTCAGTCCTGTTTTCACTCTTTGTGATACGAAAATAATAGTCAGGATATGTGGTCTGATCAACACAGTTCGGCGGAGTTGCCGTTCCGATAGCCATGATCGCCGCCGGACCGACAGCACGTTGAGCTTTGCGAAATTCATCGACGGTCACCATTGTTGACAGAGATCTAATACCTTCACTCTTTAATTGTTGATATATTTTTTTTCACTGTGCATGAAAATATGTTACTTAATTTGGTCGTTTATTTATACGAATTTTTCATAATTGGGTTAGCTGAAGATCACGTGATTGACCAATGCAAACTTTGACAAAAATGTGTGGATGGCACGTGACACATGAGTTTTCATCCCCATCTATCCATCTGCCAAACCTCCACATGCTTGGGGGTTGTATTGTTTCCTCACTTACCAGAGTTCTAATCAAATCCTACAATTTTTTTTTTTTTTTTTTTAAAACCATGTAATAAGAATTCGGTTTGTTTTTTTTTTTGTTGATTGTCGAGACCTAACTAATAAAAATAATTTCTTCTATTTGAATTTGAAACTAACTATGAAAAAAAAATTAAAATTTAACCACTGAAGGAAGTTGAAACATTTAGCACAGAGAGAGTTTTATTATCACATCATTACAGGGGAAAAAAATATGATACAAAAAAGGACCTTGTGCTGTGATGGGGGTTACGTGGCGGGTTATGATTGGAGGGTATGTGTGTGAACTGCAATTTGAATGTTAATGGGGGAACTACAATTACACATTATTTGAATGACAAAAATTATAAAAATTATTTTGAAAGTGCCCCTATAAATGGTCCCTTAAAAAGGACTGGCATAAAGGTTCTGTTTTGTAGGAATTTTTTCCCCATTTTTTTAAAGGATTTTTTTAATAATTAATATAAGGAAAGAGATAGAAAATTAAATAATATTAGATATCATGGTGAATATAAAAATGGTTTTTGAATGATACCCAATAATATGCGTATTTTATGTATGGCTTTGAATGAACATATTAGAAAGAATAATTTACTACATATCATATATAAAAATAAAAAGGATTTATTGAAATTTGGCTAATTATATGAGTATTTTACACTTTGCCACCTCAATTTTATATATATATTTTTTGTTATAGGCTATTAAAGTTTATTATTTCTCCATAATAATCTTTATTCTCGGCATTCTCAATTTTATTGTTTTTATGTTATACCCAATTCAAGTTTTTATTATTATTATTATGGTCCCTATCGAACCAAAAACCGATTCGATTTATATGCATATTAACTATGATAGAGAAATTTATGAATTAAATATTAACTTAGCTAAAGAAATAAGAAAATTAAATAATATTGGGAAGAATTATTATTTTTCATTATGCTCGTCATTGTTGACCTTTCAACTTTACTAATTTTATAATAAAAAAGTAGATATTTTGAAAATAACTCGACTCATCGCTAGATTCTCAATCCTCTCATTTCCAGTTAACTGAATTGATTTATTTTTGTTATCCTATAACAAAATGATTGGAAACCCTTTATTTTTTCACTCCAATCGATTTTGAAAAAAAAAAAAAAAAAAAAGATATACCATGCATAGCTTTATGATTTTGTCTTATGCCTTCTGTTAAACCAAAATCATAGTTCTGTCAATGGATAAATAATGGGTCTTTTATTAAAAAATCGAATTAGGATAGCATTTTTCATATTAACCAAGTCAAATTTAAAAATTTATAATAAAATTTTCAAAAGGGACAAGAATTTCACAAAAAAAAAAAAAAAAAAAAAAAAAAAAAAACACAATTCCATGCGCCTATAGTAGGGTGTTTGTTTAATATATATATATCACAAAATATAAAGTGTTTCACGGAAAATTAAATATTATCGATTTAAAAATTATAAATTTTAAAATAAGATTCCTTGTCGATTTTTCGACAGAAAAATGGGTAAAAAAAATGACCCTTATATTTATAAAGAATAATTATTTCCAAGTGCCCATTTCCAAACCTCATATTTCTTTTATCCGAACTCCAAATCATAATCTGTAAAAATATACATACAATTGATATACATACTGTTGGCCGATAAAATCCCCGCTGGACGAATTCGTCCTAGAACGAGAAGAGGTGCGAAGAAAAGAAGGGCGATGGAGCGAAGAACGATAAAAGGACTTGGGACGATCGAGCCAATGGTCAGGGCGAAAAGTGCGATGCAGTTACCTTCACTACCGAAGCAGTTAGGCGGTTATTCCTCCACGATCAGGCAGTTAGGACACACAACCCAGCAGTTACAAGCATGATTCATAACTGCAAAGGAATGGTAGAACTGCCCAAGTCAGTTACCAAGCGGCACTATAAAAGCTCGTCTATCCCAGAGAAAGAAGGAAGAAAATGAACTCAATCGAGCATATTTTATCTTTTTATTTCTTAGCTTGTAACCTAAGACTGTAACTTGTGTGCTTGTGCCCCTTGGAGGCTTATTCACTTGATTCAATACACCCATTGCTGGGACTTTGTCTCAGGAGGTTTGAACCTTACACGCTCTTTTTTCCTGCACGCGTAAAACCTGCGCAAACAGTTTTTGGCGACCACAGTGGGAGAATTGGTGTAACAAAGTGGAGATGCCTCCGAAAAGAAACGCTCAGACTGGCTCAACCGCGGAGGAAGGTGGACTGGAGCAAGCCAACCAGCCCAACGTTCCAACCATAGTGGGTCAGTTCGAGGGTCTAGCAGATGTCAGCCGGTACGAACCAATGAGGGAGCTCAGCCCTAATGCGGTGCGCGCATTGATTGGTGAATTCACACAGGATGTCGTCGAACAGGTCAGGCTCCAAAATGCGCATGCTGTGGACAAATTTGTATCGACTAGTAACTTGCACTATGAAAATATGGCCAAACACTTAAGCTTAATGAACGATTGGTGGCCAATTGTATAAGCGGCGGAACAGCACTGCCGTCGACCACGCCTTTCCCTACAGTAGGCGGTCAAGAAGCTGGTCCTAGTGTGTGTTCCCCTGCAAGAACCATACCCCTATGGTTCCCAGAGGAGGGACGAGCCCTGAAGGGCACGGCCCACAATAGGGCCAAACATTCACCAAGGGCCAAATGGCTCAACATGAAATCGTGGTGCCTTAGGGTGTCCAAACTTCTCAGGGACAGAATCATGATTATGTCCCACTCCCGAGAGGGCTGCAACTGCCCCTATAGCCATGCCATTCAATGGCAACGATATGCTAAGGGAGCAAATGACCGAAATCCTGCAAAACCAATTCGGTCTAGGCATACGACCGATTCGGCCTAGATATCGGAAGTCTTACCTTAATTGGGTCGATGTGGCTTATCCTTGGCGAGGATTTAGTTATTTTTTATACTTTACCAGGATCTGACCAGATTTTACCATCTAAGCACGGGATTTCTGACCAGCTTGTGGTACGTATGCAAGAGCAGATGTTCTCTCCTTCAGTGTGGGGAAGTCAATGATGTCCATGATTGTTTCATGGTTCGTTATCAAGGGTGGCTTTCTCCTGGTATGTCAGCTTACCAGCCAATTAAATAGAAAGTTGGCAGCAAATGGAGCAACTGTTCCATGCGCAGTTTTATAAGGCCGAATCTGAAGAGGCCTTAGCTGATTTGGCAAATTTGAGACAATTGCCAGGGGAATAGGCCGAGACTTTTCTAAAACGATTTAAGGTACCTGAGGCCGATGTTACGTGCATTTGCCCGAAAAGGAGTTCGTAAGAATCGCTCAGGATGCTTGAATATCGATCTGAAGAAGAAGTTCCAGGATCGTGAGTTTTGGGACCTTCCCCAACTCATTACCAGTGGTGGTGCGCTATGAGCGATTATTACGAGAAGATGAGCAGATGAAAAATTCGAGCAAATGGACGTATTACAGAAACATTGACTACGAGATGGGCGAAGTGAACGCCGACTCGGCCGATCTATGTTTGGCCGAATTGGTGAAAGGGAAACCCTACGTCTGTAAAACGTGGGCAGAACCTCAAACCAATGAGACGAGCGATAAAAAGAGCAGAAAATTCTCCTTCGACATTACTAAAGTCGAAGCTATATTTGACCAATTGCACAAAGATAAGCAAATCAGCTTGAGCGACAGACATACGTTGCCAACAGCCGAGCAAATCGGCAGTAAAAGATACTGCAAATGGAATAATGCATGGTCTCACACAACTAACAATTGCCTTGTTTTTCGCAATGTTTTGCAGGATGCCATAGAATCCGGACGAACCACGTTCGAAAAGAAGATGGCAGTAGACAGTAATCCTTTCCCGAAATCGGCGGAGTTAAATATGATCAACCCAGTCCCTACAAGGATAAACCGGCCGAGGGTAAAGGTAGTACTGGATGAAAGACAACACCGCCACCGCCCGAGCGCGCTGGAGAGGATCAAGGAACCTGCAGAACGAAAGGACAAGAAAGATATTTGTGTGAGATGTAAGAACATCATTGAATGGATGAAAGAGCTAGAAGACACTTGCGAGAGGCCTGTGAAGAGAGAATCATCCTGGCAACTACGAACCTTTGCGCCAAGGTTCTATGGAGAAAATTCTAACTTCGTCCAGAACGTGAGGACGTTTCGGCCAAAGATCCATCGGCCCAACGTGTGGCACTCATACCGAAAGTCATACCCAGGACAGCAGGCGAACTCAGGGCGACGGGCAGACGAAAAATATCCTCCCATAGATGAAATGACAAGGACACAAATGAGGAGGCACCAAAGGAACTACGGCCGCATGATGCGCCGACAGAACGAGGCAAAGGTTGCCACCGACCATAGCCCTCATGCACAGAGAAGTCAAAAGACCACAAGAAGGCACATGACGAGAAAAGAAAGAAAGTGACCAATGGTGACGAGTGCACTAAGCTTCATGGAAGGAAACGGGACGGGACCGATGATGAGGAGCCTCCCATCGTCATCCAATTCGGCAGCATGCCACCAGTCGTGGCAAATCACTACTTGTTGCCCAGAGAGTTCCGGGGAAATGACAATGGGGAAGCTGGACAGAGTGACGATATTTATGAGGGGGGATGAGGCCGAATTTGCGGCACTTTCCATAACAGACGGAAATACTGCAAGCCGAGAGGCCGAAGAGGAAGAACTGACGGATATAGAATAGGAAATTGAAGTTAGGACGGAAGCCAGGAGAAGGGGAATTTTCGCAAAATCGGCTTCTGAAAGAGCTATATGAGGCCGGGAATCCAGCAGTCGGAACACTGGGAGAAGACCTAGGGCAATACCCATTCCTCGTTCTGTATGGAACGCCTAAGGTAAAACGGGCTGTCACCAAGGCCGAGAAGAGAAGGTTGACCATCAATCACATCTCCCAGGAGATACCCTCCCTCACTGCCACCTTATCGTTGGATATGGAAGAAGAGTCATCCCAAGTTAACAAATGGGGAGATCAAGCCATGAAAATTGGCACGTCAGGGAAGTGATTTTCCCAAAGCCACCAGCTCAGATGACAAAGCACCTAAGGCTATTATACGTGAAGGCGAAGGCCAATGGCATCCCCGTATCCAAGGTACTGATTGATAACGGAGCAGCCATCAATGAAATTCCAGTTAGGATGCTGATATGCGCGTTTGGCCAAGTCCGAGGAGGACCTCCTCCCCACAGAAGTAGTCCTCACCATTTTTAACGGAGGAGCGATGACTGCAAAAGGAGTTATACCACTGGACTTGCAGGTGTGGGAAGCACTACGAAGACGGTGGTGTTTTCGTCATCGATGGGCCAACCTCATACAATATGCTTCTGGGACGAGACTGGATACACGGCAGCCGATGCATCTCATAATCCCTCCAATCAGTGCCTGGTTTTATGGAAACCAAAGGGATGACGTAGAAATCGTACACGCGACGACAACAAGCCTTTCACCGCAGACACAAATTCGACCGAATACTATATGTATGAGGGAAACTACGGGCCAACCAGATTCCTGAACGAAGGAGAAAGCCCAACCATCGTAGCTCAGAATGACGACCGTGCCTCGCTGGATTGTTAAACGACCTCTTCTCACAAACAAGACCAACCACAGTGGTCTTCGGAGAACCCACATACGTCGGTATCAATGGAGCACTGCCAGAGTAGGAGCAAGCCGCCCTTGCGGCCTCTAAGGCCAATTTAATGGCCTACATTCTGGAACAAAAAAATGAGGACAAGGCGCTGGCCACTGTTTCGGCTTTAAGAGGGAAGCTGCTGACGCACCAGATGGAGGATAAGGTGAAAGAACTGTGTGGGGTGGACTGTTTGATAGAGGGATAAGACACATTGGAGGACGAATACGCGTTGTAACGGACGACTCAAGAAAAACTTCTCAAGAGGACAAGATGCTCTAGAAGAGGTAAATCTGGGGGATGAATACAATAAGTGCATAACTTATGTCAGCAAGGAATTGAGCCCCCAGGTACGCGAAAAATTGCTCTGTACTACTTGAATACTATATGATTGTTTTGTACATGGGATTAAGAATGAGATGCCCGGACCAGACATGGTGTTTGTTGGAACTCGAGCTGCCGATCCTATCAATCATAGGCCTCATCACTAGCAACGTAGGTCCTCCTAATGTAGGTTCGCCTCGTTCGCGCCTAATGTTTTGCCTGATATTAAAAAGGAAGTCGAGCGACTTTTGGAGGCAAAGTTTATTAGAACGACCAGATATGTAGAATATTTGTCCAACATCGTCCCAGTCAGGAAAAAGAATGGGAAGATAAGGATTTGTATAGACTTCAGGAACTTGAACTTAGCAACGCCAAAAGACCAATACCCAATGCCGATGGTCGATTCCCTAGTGGATTCCACGGCAGGGTATCAAGTATACTCATTTATGGATGGGTATGCGGGTTATAATCAAATTTACATTGCCGATGATGACGTGCATAAGACGGCCTTTAAATGCCCAGGGTCTCTAGGATGCTACGAATGGGCAGTAATGCCGTTCGGCCTAAAGAATGCCGGTGCCACGTATCAACGAGCCATGAATTCAATCTTTCATGACATGATCGGCAAATTCCTAGAAGTCTACGTTGACGATATAGTGGCTAAATTCGTAACTACGGATGAGCATTTTAGCCATCTAGCATCGGCTTTTGAACGAATGAGAAGGTTCAAGCTTAAATTAAACCATGCCAAGTGCGCCTTTGGGGTATGCGCAGGCAACTTCTTAGGTTTTCTAGTACACCAACGGGGAATCAAGATTGACACCAATAAATCTCGGGCAATTACTGAAGCCATGCCGCCCCGAAATAAAAAAGAGTTACAAAGGTTTCTAGGGCAGGTTAATTTCCTAAGACGATTCATCTCCAGTTGTGCAGGGAAGACCAGGGCATTCGCCTCCCTATTAAAGCTAAAGGGAGAGGACGAATTCGTCTGGACCGAAGAGCACCAACAAGCATTCGACAGTCTGAAGAGGTATTTATCACAACCACCAGTAATGGCTAGGGATGTTCGCGGTGCGGTTCGGGGCGGTTTTTTTTTTTCGTTTTTTACTTTAACCTGCGCGGGTTGGCGGTTTGGGAAATTAGAAAACAAAACCGTAAATTTGATAAGGAAAACTGCGGCGGTTCGGTTTGTCGTCGGTTTAGCGGTTTGGGTGGTTCGGGTAGGAGATTTGGATTATAAATTTTTTTAAGAAAATTTTGTGTGTTCTCACAATATAATTGAAGAAAAAATTACATAATTTTCATTTATTCATTACATATTGTTATATGATCATTAAATATCTTAATTTTCATAGTTAAAGAAAAGAAAAATATAAAATAATATTTAATTTGAACCCGGATCGGCGGTTTAGGCGGTTCGGTCGCGGTTTGAGTCAAAATTTACGGTTTGGGCGGTTCGCGGTTTGACATGGGTCAAAACCGCACACCGAACCAAAATTTGCGGTTCGATTCGATGCAGTTCAAAATTATTTTTATATTTTTTCAAACCGCGCGGTTCGGTTCGGTTCGGTTTGGTGCGGTTCGCGGTTTGACCCGAAATTGTGTTCACCCCTAGTAATGGCGCCTCCAGTGTCAGAGAAACCAATAAAGTTGTACATAGCAGCTGAGGAGCAGTCCATAGCTGGGATGATCGCACAGGACGACGACATAAATGTTGAGAGAGCCATTTATTACATCAGCAGGCAATTGCTGACATATGAATGTAATTATTCTCCCATGGAGAAGTTATGTTTGGCTTTATATTTTACATGTACTAAGCTACGTGCCTATCTTAGGCCGAACATTGTATATTTGATCACAAAAATCAATATAGTAAAGTACATGTTTTCTCGTCCTATTTTGCATCAAAGGGTTGGTTTCTGGTCTCTGTCGCTCTCAGAATTCGATATACGGCACGAACCCCAAAAGGCTGTCAAGAATCAAGCTTTGGCCGATTTTTTGGCCGACCATCCATGCTTAAGTACAACTAGGGAAAGAGAACTGGATTTGGACGAATGCAGTCTAAAACCGTGGACGATGTATTTCGACGGATCCAGCACGGCAGAGAGGGCTGGAATAGGGGTTGTCTTAGTCATCCCATTAGGAGAACCCTTCCAGTTGTTAGCCGAATTGAACGAGTACTGCACCAATAACCAGGCAGAATATGAAGCCTTGATACTTGGGTTGGAAACACTCCTCGACATGGGAGTAACCCATGTGTCTATCAAGGGAGATTCGCAGTTGGTAATCCAACAAGTAATGGGAACTTATAAATGCCAAAGCCTGTCGGTCGTGGCATTATTAGATATAGCCAAAAAATTAATAGAACGGTTTGATCATGCTGACTTGGAATACATTCCAAGGACAAAGAATGAATCGGCCAACAACTTAGCCCAGGCGGCCTCCGGTTATAAACAAACCAACATAAGTGGGGCGTACAGAAGCGAAAAAATCAAGCCAGCCCTCGTGAGAAGAGCCCAAGGAAAAGACGTCATGGCTCTTGAAACAGAGGACAATTGGAGAGACGAAATCATGACGTTCTTAACACAGCCTGGACTGGGAAAAGACCGAAGGTTGAAGCTTAAAGCCTTGAAATATGTAATGACAGGGGATGTGCTCTATAAAAAACGACAAGATGGATTGTTATTGAAGTGTGTAGGGCCATCAGAGTCTAAAACTATCATGGCTGAAATACACGAAGGCGTCTCTCACCAAGCTGGAATCAAGATGAGATGGTTGATCATACGAAGCGGCTATTATTGGCCGAAGATGGAGGAATCATGTATTTCATACGCCAAAGGGTGCGTAGCTTGCCAAAAGCATGGTCCTGTCCAAAGGGCCCCCGCAACCGAGATGGTCTCAGTCATTAAACCTTGGCCGTTTATGGGATGGGCGATAGACTTGATAGGGAAGATTTATCCTGCTTCAAGTAAAAAGCACACCTTTATCGTTGTTGCCACTGACTTCTTTACCAAGTGGGTAGAAGCTATCCCAGTTGTGGAGATCTCACAAGAGCAGATAATCAAGTTCATAAAGGAACATATAATTCACCGGTTTGGTATACCACAAACAATCATGGTACCTCATTAAACGGTGAAAATGTAAAGGGTTTCCTAGCCGAATATGGAATTCGGCTGGTGAATGCCACCCCATATTACCCTCAGTCAAATGGTCAAGCTGAATCGTCCAACAAAACCCTCAAAGGATTGATTCGAAAGATGGTGACGGACAATGCTAGACGATGGGACGAATACCTGAGTCAAGCTTTATGGGCTTACAGGACATCGCCGCGTACAAGCACATCGGTGACACATTTTCAGTTGGTGTATGGACAAGAAGCTGTGCTCCCTGTGGAAATGAACATTGAGTCCACTATGGTAATGTTGCAGGAGAAACTAACGAAAAAGGACTACGACGAGGCGATGATCCAGAATTTGCTGGAATTGGACGATATTAGGTGCGATACGCTCAACCGCCTGGAAGCACAGAAGAAAAAGATAGCCAGAGAATATAATCGCAAGGTAATGGCCAAGTCTTTCGAGAAGGGCGAAATAGTATGGAAGACAATATTGCCAGTTGGCTATAAGGAACCAGCATATGGCTAGTGGTCGCCCAACTGGGAAGGCCCATTTATATTAAGAAGTGTGTTACCACATGAGGCCTATCATTTGCAAGATTTAAAAGGACGGGTGCATATAAGAGCGATAAACGAGAAGTACTTAAAGAAATATGTGCCCTCGTTGTGGGAGCACGAAAACATTCAAGAAAAGCAATAAGAATTTCATATTAATAGTGGACGAGAGCGTCCTAGATTACAAAATGGACGATATAACGTCCTCGATTACATCATCCTTGGCCCGAAAATTGCCTAAAACCCCCAGGATGGTCCTTAATGGCTAAAAGCGTCTCCCTCTTCAGGCCCCAGTCTTCCCGAATAGCCGCGCTCGCCGCATCCAAATCGGCCAACTCCTTCTCGAAGTCAATACGGGCCAACCCCTTAAATTCGGCCATCGACCGTTCCACCTCCTCTATTTGAGCGATGACAGCTCTCTCCTTCGCCTCTTTCCTCATCCGACTTTCGTCCAAACAGCGTTGAAGCTCTTTCGACTGCTGCTACAGGTCCATAAAGATTGACTCTTCAGTCACCATCTCTTCTGTGGTCTCCTTCAAGGCTTGTTGTAGCTTTCCAAAAGAATCACGGAGCTCTTCCCTTTTCACCAAAGAGGAGCGAAGCCCAATCCTCTGGCTATGAATTACACGATGCCGGGAGAGAAGGTTCGTTATTTCCTCTTGCATCTCTTGGAGAAAAAGACGGTCATCAATAGATACGGCCGATGAAGGAAGAGCCAGTAATCGGCTTAACTCGGAGGAACACCGGTCCAATTGCAGCATGTTCTGAGGCTGAACAGCTTGGTGAACATCCATCGCAGTGAAAGAAGCATACTGACGAAGGACCTCCCGAAGACTCTCCAAGTCTGAGCTCGCGCCAGTAAGAGGCGTCGATGGGCGATAAGAAGCAGAGGTCATTTCCCCAAGACGATCCAAAAGACGCTGGACCGATTACAACAATTGATCAGGCGCCTACACATAAGGGAAGAGTTAGCAAAACAGGTTAAGACCATAATCCAATAGAGAAAGAGAAAGAAACTCACCATCCCAGGATCAGAGCTAGAAGGCTGATCCGCCAGTGCCCATGATGTCCCAACTGCTGACTGCATCAGTCCTTGCTCGGGGGACAATGAACGATGAGGGACATCGATTGATTGTCGTACGGCTTGAGGAGAGGTCGGCCGAGGAGAAGAAGCTGATGGCAAATCAAGAGACTCGGCCCGCAGAGGGAGCGATTGTCCAGCGACAATTGGCACTTGAGGCGAAGGAACAGGAACAATGGGCGAAACAATCACAAAGGCCGAGGACGATGGCTGCTCAGGCTCAAGACTTTCCCTTTGAGGAGAGGGAGGCAGATGAGCCAAAGACGATGGCTGTGCTGAAGGCGACACCACACCCGTAGAGGTTCTGGGGAATACGGCCTCTGACACCGAATGTGGAGACACATCAGTTGGCCGAACATCTACAAGAGAATCGGAGTCAGATTAGTCAGAGATATAAATAACTTCGTCTTCTTCATAAATACGACGAAGGACATCGTCTTTGTATGGAGACCAAGCCTCCTCTAATGATTCCAACTCGGCCAAACTATAAAGGCCATCCACGTCCCTATAACTCCCTCTAAGCCCTGCAGTGGACATCCTACATACTAGAGGATAAAGCTGCCTAAGGTGACCCCACAAAGCTCCCATCGGCCATGATGAGTGATAAAACTATCACTATTTCCCACTCATAAAACTTAATATTTTGTATAGTTTCTTGAGTTTTGTGAATATTTTGATGTGTTTTGTGTTATTTTATAGATAAATAAAGTTTCAGGATATTCTGGAGGTGATTTGGAGCAAAACTGTGAAATTTGGCAAAAAGAGTATTTTGGTAATTTTGGACGTCCCGACACAAATTTTGGTAATTTTGGGCATCCCGACACCAAGGGTATTTTGGTAATTGCACCATCATGCCACGTGTCAAAAATTCAACGAGCCGTCTTTTTTAGCACACCATGCCACGTGTCGAAAATTCAGCTATCCAAAAAAAAAAAATAATAAAAAAATAAAAAAATAAAAATCAGAAAAATAATAATAAAAAATTAGATTTTTTTTGCCTATAAATAGATTTCGAATTTTTAGTTTCAAATGTACATCTTCCTCTGAAATCCTTATAAATAAAAGAGAGTTCTTCTTATTTGCCTCTTTTATTCAGTTTTATTTACGCTTTGTAGTAGTAATTCTATCCATCTATGAGGGGGTAACTTCTCTATGCTGAGGTAATGAGGTAATACTTTTACTTTTGCTATTTAGATTAATCTCCCTTTAAAATAATATATAAACTACTTAAAATCTGAATTAATAAAGGATACCGCCATTCTGGACGGTTGGTTATTCAATTTAAATTGGCTAATCTTGACTTAATGAGGATACCGCCATACTGGACGGTTGGTTTAAGTTTATATTTTTGTTCCGCCTTATGGCTGGTATATTTGAATTTGACTTAATCAGGATACCGCCATTCTGGACGGTTGGTTTAAAATATCACAAGATTATATAATATTTTATTGGGAGATATCTAAATAGTAAATAGTATAAGTTATTCATTTTACCTAAGCATTTCTTTGCAAATTATTTTTCTACAATTACTTTTCAGCAATTTCACTTTATGTCTTTTAAGTTTTTATCAGTTTTAGTTATGTGTTGTAACTAAGTTAAATATCTAGGGTTGTGAATAAAATCTAATATCATTGTTTTTAAAAAGGGTTAGATTATAGTTTGGGTAATTTAAAGAGTTATTTGTTGAGTCATAATCTTAATGCTTTTTTATTAACTGGCCATTAATAAAATTGATTAGTTAAACTTAAAATTAACTAGACATAGAGACTTTAAGTTTAAAGACCTTATACTCAACAACCCACGATCTTCTTTAAGGATAGATAAACCTTTAATAGATTTCCTTACAGGATAGGAATATACCTGTTGGGCAGGGGTAATCAATAATTGGAATTCAATCTTAATGAATCTAGGTAATTTAATTGACATAGACATATGGTTCAATTTGATTATTCTAGGTATTTGTAAATGACCATCGGAAGAGGCTTTTACATAATTTAGTGTTCCAGATTAATAATTCAATATTTTACCCAACTATAATTTAACTACTTCATCTTTTAATTAATATTGGAAGAATTCACAACCCTAGATAGTCTTAATTCTCATTAATCTACTCTCATATTACTTTTACTTGTTTTAAATTTAGAATCATCATTATCTTTTTAAACAACTTGTTAGATATTAGTAATCACGTGACCTCATAAAATTAATAGAATAGATATTAAGTCCTCGTGGGATCGATACTTTTTATACTACTTGAACGATACGTGCGCTTGCGTTATAGGTGTGTGTTTACGCCGGTCAAGTTTTTGCCGCCGTTGCCGGAGACTTCTTTATCTTTTACTATTAGTTTAGGGGTTAGATACGTGACTTGTATCTAATTTTCTTTTTACTTATTGTTTTCGTTTTATTGTGTTTCAGGTTATCAGAATCTTAATGAGACGAACCAGAAGCTTTGAACTACAACCGTTTGACCCAGAAATTGAAAGAACCATCAGACAGTTGAGAAGGGAAAGGCGACAAGGCCAAGAAGCAATTGTTAACATGGAACCTGAACCTTGGAGGTTGCACCACCAATTCCCATTCGAGACAGAACCATTCCGGTGGTTGACAGACTCATTTCATGTATTGTACTTCCTCCCTTACCAGCAAATGCAGGTGACATCAAAACTTGCATTCAGATGATTCAACAATCAGTACAGTTTGGGGGGAATGCAACTGAAGATCCTAATGCCCACATCAGCAACTTCCTGGAAGTTTGCGGTACTTTCAATTACAACCGAGAAGCTGAAGAAGCAATGCGACTGCGTGTTTTTCCATACTCCTTGAAGGACAGAGCTAAAGCTTGGCTATATTCACTTCCAGCTGGTTCCATCACCACTTGGAACGCTTTAGCCACCAAATTTCTTGCAAAGTACTTTCCACCAGCCAGAACTGGAAAGTTGAGGAATGACATCACATCCTTTGTACAACAAGAATCAGAAACTCTCTACGAAGCTTGGGAAAGGTACAAAGATTTGCTCAGGAAATGTCCTCACCATGAGATTCCAAAATGGCTTCAAGTTCAAACATTCTATAATGCACTTTCTGGAATAATGAGAACCACAATTGATGCTGCTGCTGGAGGAACATTGATGGAAAAAGGAGAAGAACAAGCTTGGGACTAATTGAAGAAATGGCCAACAACAATTCATTGTGGCCAACATAAAGGAGCATGATTCAACGAATTGCTGGAATTTATGAGGTTGGAGCCAATTCACCAGTCAGTACCAAACTGGATCAGATATGCAAATTCATGGAGACTCTAGGCAAGCAAAGTAACACTGGAACCACAAATTCACCATATGGAGAAGCAAAAGAACAAAATCAACATGAAGAAACGGTGAATTATGTCAACAATTTCAACAGACAGTGGAATAATCCATATTCCCACACCTACAATCCAGGGTGGAGGAATCATCCGAATTTCTCATGGAGCAACAATTCAGGGCAAAAGAACTATCCACCACCAGGATATCAACAGCAAAGCCAGGAAGTTGAAAAAGACCCAGAAATGAAAGATTGGCTTGCAGAGATGTTCAAAAAGCAACAAGCAGCATATGATGCTATGTTTCAAAGCCAATATGCTTCCATCAAAGCACTGGATAATCAAATTGGACAACTGGCCAATGCTCAGAGTTACAGGCCGCCAGGTACCCTTCCCAGCAACACAGAACCAAATCCAAGGAACATGGGAAATGAGCAGTGTAATGCCATCATGTTAAAAAGTGGTACTGAAATCAACAAAGATGTTGGAGCCAAAACAACAACTGAGGAAGTTCCAAAAGAAGCAGAGAAACAGATGGAGGAAAAAGAAGCAAAGGAAAAAGAACAGATCACTCCACCTCCACATTTTCCTCAGCGTCTTCAGAAAAGCAAACTGGATAAGCATTTCTCTCGATTCTTGGAGGTTTTCAAAAAGCTGCACATCAACATCCCATTTGCAGAAGTTTTGGAACAAATGCCTAGTTATACTAAATTCATGAAAGACATTCTTTCACGAAAACGGAGATTGGGAGATTATGAGACAGTAGCATTATCAGAAGAAGAATGCAGCGCCATCATTCAGAGAAAAATTCCCCCAAAGTTGAAGGATCCTGGAAGTTTCACCATTCCTTGCATCATAGGAGAACATTTTTGGTAAGGCTTTATGTGATTTAGGGCTGCAGTGTTAACTTAATGCCTTTTTCTATTTTCAGGAAACTGCAGATTGGAGAAGCAATGTCTACTTCGTTTCACTACAACTTGCTGATCGAACGCTCGCATTTCCAAGAGGAGTTGTTGAGAATGTGTTAGTTAAAGTTGACAAATTCATTTTCCCAGCAGATTTTATTGTCCTTGATATGGAGGAAGACGCAGACGTGCCAATCATCCTCAGAAGACCATTCTTGGCTACAGGTCGAACCATAATTGATGTACAAAAATGAGAATTAACCATGAGGGTACAGGACCAAAAAGTAACATTCAATGTTTTCAAGGCCATGAATTTCCCAGATTATGAAAAGAGGGAGGAATGTTTCAGACTTGATGTGATACACAGTACCATTCAGAACTCCAAAGCAATGCAAAGTTCTACTGACAAACTTAAAACATGTCAATTGCCTGTGGAGCCTGAAGATAAAGCTTCTTTTGTACTGAAAGAGCCAATTCATGCACTACAAGCAACAGAGAGAGAAAAAGATCCACCAGCTCAACGAATTGGAGGAATTTCACAAACAGCCTTTTGAGAATGCCAAATTATACAAAGAAAAGGCAAAGAAAAGACAGGATGAGAAATTAGTGCGCATACAACTGGAACCAGGGGAAGAAGGTACTGTTAAACAAATCAAGGGGGAAATTCTTCCCTTGGAAGCCGAAATCACGGTGGTCAGGTTCATTTGTGATCACCAAAGTTTTTCCAGATAGAGCCGTTGAGATACATAATCATGACTCCAACAAAACTTTCAAGGTTAAAAACAGGCCTGTCAAGCACTACTGGGGAGAACCGTTGGAGCGACAAAAAGAAAGTGTCACACTTTCAGATCTGGCATAAAGTTCAGGCAGTCATGTCTAGCTGATGACTTAAAACTTAGCGCTCGCATGGAGGCAACCCATGCAATTTGTGTATAAATTGTGATTTGGTATGATTTAATTTTGTGTGTTTAGTTTTTGCAGATTAAGACATTTCAAGATGGAAGAAGCTCTCGCAAGTCTTCACAAGCAATTTCCTTCTCTCCCTCAAAAATCTCTGATGAAAGTTTACAAGCTCGCTTGGAACGAATGAGACTACTGATGATCAAAGGTATTCCTACTGATATTTGTTGGGTAATCGAAGCACGTATCCGTCTAGCAGGTGAGTTTTCTGAGACTTGTAGTTCTTATTTACCTGGTTTTGGAAGAAGCACCTATGCAAAGAAACGTAGAGCTAAGCAAATGGGTGTTTGTTACAAATGTGTGTGTTGGAATTGCAATACTCGTTGTCGTTCTTTAGGAATGATGTCTGATAATCGTGAGGAAGATAAAATTAAATTCATTAGGGATGGCTTGAGTAAGGAGTCTGTAGATGATATTTCTCCGACTCTTGAGACGCATCCCAGTGGATATGTTCATATAGCCATTCACAAATTACACACACAATTCCAAAAAGAAATACAACAATTAAGTCTAGGGAATCTGACTCAAAAAGACCCTGTTTGCCAATTTATAAGAAAATTGGATGGGAAGCTTGTTCCTGACGCATAGATGTCAATCAAGCCGCTACTTTTCTTGTACATATTATATCTCTTTGTCTTTTTCTAATAATTGATTTGTTTGTTTTTTTTCTCCGACAGGATCCAGACCTTTTTGACTCTCACGATTTATTTTACTATTTTGCTATTTAACGTCCTTTGGAAGATATTAGTGCTATTATTTTACTCACCCTTCAGGTATTATAAATTCAATTCATCATTGCACTTTTGAAGACATCCATAGTAAAAAAAATGGAAGCCACTTCAAGAAGACGAGTTGAAAACATCTGTGTGTTTTGTGGTAGTAGTGTTGGTACTAAACCACAATACATAGAAGCTGCACAATAATTGGGTCGAGTCTTAGCTGCAAGGAATATGCATTTAATATATGGCGGAGGCAATCTTGGACTAATGGGGATCGTTTCAAAGGCCGTACAAGAAGGAGGCAGTCATGTTTTGGGAATCATCCCAAAACCCTTGGCATAGGCTAATCTTATTGGATCATCAAACGGAGAGGAACTGATCGTGCCAGGTATGTTGAACGACTGGTTGAAATGATTAAAATGATTAACCATTATTGCTTTTTTGCTTTCCAGGTGGCTTGGGTACATTAGAGGAAATTTTTATAGTTCTTTCTTGGGCGAACCTGAACATACACCAGAAACCGCTTGGACTGCTCAATGTTGATGGATTTTATGATTTTCTTTTTTTGTGTTTTCTTGATGATGCTCGGAGAAATGGGTTCGTGTCAAAACCTATGAAAGAACTCTTTTTTACTGCTAGGTCTGCTCCAGATCTACTTGACCAACTCATAGCCTATGAACCACAAGTTGACCCTATCATTTCAAAGATAAAATGGTCTGATGATGATCGTGGTAAGAGGCGTCGTGTTAATCTGGATCTTAACCTTTAATTTGCTTGTAGTAATTCAGCCAACCAGGTACTATCTTCTAAACTCTTCTTCTACTATTTAAGACATTGGGGACAATGTCTCATTTAGGTTTGGGGGTGAGGAATAGTTAATAGTACTTGTTTGTATTGTGTTTTTATTTTTAGTCCAAAATTTTTCGAAAAATACAAAAAAAATAAAAAATCTATAAAAAACAAGGGCATATTTAAAGCTAGGTGATGGTTTGGTGTCTTCCTTCACTCACTACCTTTTTATAAGGAAAAGCTGTGGAGGCACCTAGATAATCATTCACTTGTAGCGTGTTGTGACAACTAGTTTGGAGGACTCGTTGTTTATTCCTGACAACAAGCGATAAGAGCCTAAGGGGCTTGGGTATTTAAGTGAGCCTCGTTTCCACCTTCCCTCTGGGGAATCTACAACGGGAAGTCCATTCGACAGTTAGTCACACACCATAAATTCGTTGGCACGTACCATAAAGTATAAAAAAGGTGCGTTCACTTGGTCGCTTGAACCCTTGAGTGGGGAGTCCTAGTTGTGAACAATCCTTCGTCAGCGAGAGCCTTTGAAAAAAAACATGTAAATTATAGTTTTATGACTAGTAGAATATGTGGTTGTTATGTTGACTAAAAAGATGAAATTGGTAAGAAATAGCTGTGTAAGGAATTTCCACTCCTGAGACGTATTTCAAACCTAATTCAAAACAAGTTAATTTTTGTTTATTCACTTTTGAATTATTTAATCTGTAAATTCTCCATTAAACTGACTAAAATGGATCTTCATATACTTAGTTGGCAGATATTATCAACATACATGGTAACATACGGACATAGGATAAAATTGAAAAGATTGTAATATTCGTGCTATAGTTTATTGGAGAAGCATCTCAAAAAAAGTAATGGAATAATAAAAAAAAAATGTCTGAGATCCGAGTTATTAAGTCTGTAAGGGTATTTTAATACCTAGTGCCCTAAAACCAACTGGTTTGGGAGTCACTGGCCCAACACTCGCTACATGGATAAAAAAGATGATAGAAAATAAATAAATATATATAATATATATATATATATATATATATATATTGAAGTCTGAGTAATTAAGTCCTTAGGGGTGTCTTAACACCTGATGCCCTAAAGCCAACTGGTTTGGGAGTCACCGACCTAAAGCTCGCTACATAGATGGAAGATATTGTATATAAATAAAAAAAAATCAAAGAAAAAAAATCAGAAAAATCAGAAAATTTATTCCATTACTACAAAAGGTGTGAAATCTGATAAAACTTTAAGACAAAAATATTACTCTCTTATCAACTGCACTTATGACCGTTGTGGGCAAAAATGAGTTGTTTAATATTTTGTTGGCTGTGTATATGAAGAATGTTAAAAATAATCGGAGAATTTACTTATTTAGTAATTTAGAATGAAACAAAACAACTAATAAATTGGAGTAGAAGTTTCACATGATTAGTCACTAACTTCTTTATTTCTCTTGTCTTTTTGCTTTTGTGTGCATTAGTTCACTACCTTTTTACTTTTGTAAAATGTTTGTGGGTATCATTGCTGTAAACCTTCACGAGACTACAACTCGTCCACTAGGGACACCTAGGGGTTTAAAGGCTTGTTGCATATGCTAAATGCAATCGAGATCCCTACGAAAGTGGCTTAGTTAAAATTTTATTATGTTATTTTATTTGCTCGAGGACTAGCAAAATGTTAGGTTTGGGGGTGTGATGAGTGATAAAACATCACTATTTCCCACTCATAAAACTTAATATTTTGTATAGTTTCTTGAGTTTTGTGAATATTTTGATGTGTTTTGTGTTATTTTGTAGATAAATAAAGTTTCAGGATATTCTGGAGGTGATTTGGAGCAAAACAGGTGAAATTTGGCAAAAAGGGTATTTTGGTAATTTTGGACGTCCCGACACAAATTTTGGTAATTTTGGGCATCCTGACACCGATGGTATTTTGGTAATTGCACCATCATGCCACGTGTCAAAAATTCAACGAGCCGTCTTTTTTAGCACACCATGCCACGTGTCGAAAATTCAGCGATCCAAAAAAATAATAATAAAATAATAAAATAATAAAAAAATAAAAAATAAAAATCAGAAAAATAATAATAAAAAATTAGATTTTTTTTGCCTATAAATAGATTTCGAATTTTTAGTTTCAAATGTACCTCTTCCTCTGAAATCCTTATAAATAAAAGAGAGTTCTTCTTATTTGCTTCTTTTATTCAGTTTTATTTACGCTTTATAGTAGTAATTCTATCTATCTATGATGAGGTAACTTCTCTATACTGAGGTAATGAGGTAATACTTTTACTTTTGCTATTTAGATTAATCTCCCTTTAAAATAATATATAAACTACTTAAAATCTGAATTAATAAAGGATACCGCCATTCTGGACGGTTGGTTTATTCAATTTAAATTGGCTAATCTTGACTTAATGAGGATACCGCCATACTGGACAGTTGGTTTAAGTTTATATATTTTGTTCCGCCTTATGGCTGGTATATTTGAATTTGACTTAATCAGGATACCGCCATTCTGGACGGTTGGTTTAAAATATCACAAGATTATATAATATTTTATTGGGAGATATCTAAATAGTAAATAGTATAAGTTAATTCCTTTTACCTTAGCATTTCTTTTCATTTCTTTGCAAATTATTTTTCTACAATTACTTTTCAGCAATTTCACTTTATGTCTTTTAAGTTTTTATCAGTTTTAGTTATGTGTTGTAACTAAGTTAAATATCTAGGGTTGTGAATAAAATCTAATATCACTGTTTTAAAAAGGGTTAGATTATAGTTTGGGTAATTTAAAGAGTTATTGTTGAGTCATAATCTTAATGCTTTTTTATTAACTGGCCATTAATAAAATTGATTAGTTAAACTTAAAATTGAACTAGACATAGAGACTTTAAGTTTAAAGACCTTATACTCAACAACTCACGATCTTCTTTAAGGATAGATAAACCTTTAATAGATTTCCTTACAGGATAGGAATATACTGTTGGGCGGGGGTAATCAATAATTGGAATTCAATCTTAATGAATCTAGGTAATTTAATTGACATAGACATATGGTTCAATTTGATTATTCTAGGTATTTGTAAATGACCATCGGAAGAGGCTTTTACATAATTTAGTGTTCCAGATTAATAATTCAATATTTTACCCAACTATAATTTAACTACTTCATCTTTTAATTAATATTGGAAGAATTCACAACCCTAGATAGTCTTAATTCTCATTAATCTACTCTCATATTACTTTTACTTGTTTTAAATTTAGAATCATCATTATCTTTTCAAACAACTTGTTAGATATTAGTAATCACTTGACCTCATAAAATTAATAGAATAGATATTAAGTCCTTGTGGGATCGATACTTTTTATACTACTTGAACGATACGTGCGCTTGCGTTATACGTGTGGTTTACGCCGGTCAAGTTTTTGGCGCCGTTGCCGGGGACTTCTTTATCTTTTACTATTAGTTTAGGGGTTAGATACGTGACTTGTATCTAATTTTCTTTTTACTTATTGTTTTCGTTTTATTGTGTTTCAGGTTATCAGAAACTTAATGAGACGAACCAGAAGCTTTGAACTACAACCGTTTGACCCAGAAATTGAAAGAACCATCAGACAGTTGAGAAGGGAAAGGCAACAAGGCCAAGAAGCAATTGTTAACATGGAACCTGAACCTTTGGAGGTTGCACCACCAATTCCCATTCGAGACAGAACCATTCCGGTGGTTGACAGACTCATTTCATGTATTGTACTTCCTCCCTTACCAGCAAATGCAGGTGACATCAAAACTTGCATTCAGATGATTCAACAATCAGTACAGTTTGGGGGGAATGCAACTGAAGATCCTAATGCCCACATCAGCAACTTCCTGGAAGTTTGCGGTACTTTCAATTACAACCGAGAAGCTGAAGAAGCAATGCGACTGCGTGTTTTTCCATACTCCTTGAAGGACAGAGCTAAAGCTTGGCTACATTCACTTCCAGCTGGTTCCATCACCACTTGGAATGCTTTAGCCACCAAATTTCTTGCAAAGTACTTTCCACCAGCCAGAACTGGAAAATTGAGGAATGACATCACATCCTTTGTACAACAAGAATCAGAAACTCTCTACGAAGCTTGGGAAAGGTACAAAGATTTGCTCAGGAAATGTCCTCACCATGAGATTCCAAAATGAATTCAAGTTCAAACATTCTATAATGGACTTTCTGGAATAATGAGAACCACAATTGATGTTGTTGCTGGAGGAGCATTGATGGCAAAAGCAGAAGAACAAGCTTGGGACCTAATTGAAGAAATGGCCAACAACAATTCATTGTGGCCAACATAAAGGAGCATGATTCAACGAATTGCTGGAATTTATGAGGTTGGAGCCAATTCAGCAGTCAGTACCAAACTGGATCAGATATGCAAATTCATGGAGACTCTAGGCAAGCAAAGTAACATTGGAACACAAAATTCACCATATGGAGAAGCAAAAGAACAAAATCAACATGAAGAAACGGTGAATTATGTCAACAATTTCAACAGACAGGGAATAATCCATATTCCAACACCTACAATCCAGGGTGGAGGAATCATCCCAATTTCTCATGGAGCAACAATTCAAGGCAAAAGAACTATCCACCACCAGGATATCAACAGCAAAGCCAGGAAGTTGAAAAAGACCCAGAAATGAAAGATTAGCTTGCAGAGATGTTCAAAAAGCAACAAGCAGCATATGATGCTATGTTTCAAAGCCAATCTGCTTCCATCAAAGCACTGGAGAATCAAATTGGACAACTGGCCAATGCTCAGAGTTACAGACCGCCAGGTACCCTTCCCAGCAACACAGAACCAAATCCAAGGAACATGGGAAATGAGCAGTGTAATGCCATCATGTTAAAAAGTGGTACTGAAATCAACAAAGATGTTGGAGCCAAAACAACAACTGAGGAAGTTCCAAAAGAAGCAGAGAAACAGGGAGGAAAAAAGAAGCAAAGGAAAAAGAACAGATCACTCCACCTCCACATTTTCCTCAGCGTCTTCAGAAAAGCAAACTGGACAAGCATTTCGCTCGATTTTTGGAGGTTTTCAAAAAGTTGCACATCAATATCCCATTTGCAGAAGCTTTGGAATAAATGCCCAGTTATACTAAATTCATGAAAGACATTCTTTCACGAAAACGGAGATTGGGAGATTATGAGACAGTAGCATTATCAGAAGAATGCAGCGCCATCATTCAGAGAAAACTTCCCCCAAAGTTGAAAGATCCTGGAAGTTTCAACATTCCTTGCATCATAAGAGAACATAATTTTGGTAAGGCTTTATGTGATTTAGGTGCAAGTGTTAACTTAATGCCTTTTTCTATTTTCAGGAAACTGCAGATTGGAGAAGCAATGCCTACTTCAGTTTCACTACAACTTGCTGATCGAACGCTCGCATTTCCAAGAGGAGTTGTTGAGAATGTGTTAGTTAAAGTTGACAAATTCATTTTCCCAGTAGATTTTATTGTCCTTGATATGGAGGAAGACGCAGACGTGCCAATCATCCTCGGAAGACCATTCTTGGCTACAGGTCGAACCATTATTGATGTACAAAAAGGAGAATTAACCATGAGGGTACATGACCAAGAAGTAACATTCAATGTTTTCAAGGCCATGAATTTCCCAGATTATGAAAAGAGGGAGGAATGTTTCAGACTTGATGTGATACACAGTACCATTCAGAACTCCAAAGCAATGCAAAGTTCTACTGACAAACTTAAAACATGTCAATTGCCTGTGGAGCCTGAAGATAAAGCTTCTTTTGTACTGAAAGAGCCAATTCATGCACTACAAGCAACAGAAGAGAAAAAGATCCACCAGCTCAACGAATTGGAGGAATTTCACAAACAGCCTTTTGAGAATGCCAAATTATACAAAGAAAAGGCAAAGAAAAGACAGGATGAGAAATTAGTGCGCATACAACTGGAACCAGGGCAGAAGGTACTGTTAAACAAATCAAGGGGGAAATTCTTCCCTTGGAAGCCGAAATCACGGTGGTCAGGTTCATTTGTGATCACCAAAGTTTTACCAGATAGAGCCGTAGAGATACATAATCATGACTCCAACAAAACTTTCAAGGTTAAAAACAGGCGTGTCAAGCACTACTGGGGAGAACCGTTGGAGCGACAAAAAGAAAGTGTCACACTTTCAGATCTGGCATAAAGTTCAGGCAGTCACGTCTAGCTGATGACTTAAAACTTAGCGCTCGCAGGGAGGCAACCATGCAATTTGTGTATAATTGTGATTTGGTATGATTTAATTTTGTGTGTTTAGTTTTTGCAGATTAAGACATTTCAAGATGGAAGAAGCTCTCGCAAGTCTTCACAAGCAATTTCCTTCTCTCCCTCAAAAATCTCTGATGAAAGTTTACAAAGCTCGCTTGGATGGTGAATGGCCCGACGGGAAAGATAAACACGTTATAATCAGATGACCAGAAAAGTAAAGAGATAGGGAATAGACTGCGATCAAAAGCTGGCAGGTTCAAGGAAAGCTCGATAAGGGGAAGGAGGTGGTGCGTATCCAAGAAGGACCGGGTATCCTCATGCGATAGCATACGTTTATACCAGGCTTCAAAAGCGATGTCGGGTCTAGGCCAAGTCCGAATTGGGTGGGCATAAGAAAGGGTAGAAAGACTTAGCGGCTCAGAAAATGGAAGGCCGGAGGAAGCAGGAAATTGCTGAGCCAACGGGTTTGTTGCAATGGCTTCAGCGTCTGTAAACATAGGACCGAGGGCGCATTGGGCGAATTCTTCATCCAAAGTATGAACACCAAAGACGCCCACCGAATCAGAGTCCAGCACCGTCTGATAATCGGCAGAGGTCGAAGCATCGATTTTCGGGATTGAAGAGGAAGAAGCCATGAGGGATAAAGAGTTCAATATCACAGAGAAAGAAAAAACGGTAGACGAAGTAAAGTTCAAAAATGAAGGGAGAGCGAAGCCTTATAGCCAAACAAATGACATGTGTCGTTATAAGAATTGCCAAAGAAGTAAAACAGCGGGAAAATAGAAAGGGACGAAATTTACCCTAGACAGGTGTCTGAAAATGATTCGCCGTGAGTAACGTGCAAGGGAAGGGGACATCGAAGCGACGCCAAAACGGCTCCTGAATAGGCCTCATGATGAAGCGTGGAAGAAAGGGTCACGCATTTATTGCAGATAAGATAGGTCTCAATGAGCCTCCAAAGGGCGGCGCAACAAATTAGGAAGAAAGACACGTTCTCTCGCCCTACCTTCACAAATTCGGTCTCAATCCATTCGGCCAAACTCAAGGCCTTACCTTCGGCCTACAGAATCGGCCAATGACAGCTGTCGGCATTACACTCTACAGAGAGTATTGCCCAAGCCTCAGCCATTATTGATGCTGGTAATGGCGACAAAACTGATGTGACATGATCATCAGGCCACAGGCTCGCTTTGGGCAGAAACAGACCTTAGGCAGAGGACCTCCAATCGATCGTGCAACGCTTGGAAAGACCCTTCACGTGCCAACAGTACCCGTTTTAGAAACATGCACAACAGGAAGAGGAAAGGGCAAATTGGAAAGCTGTTCACCATCTATTTAAAGATCGACCTACCTCACACCATCACAACCAAGTTCACCATAGCCAAGCAGAATCTCGAAAAAATGAAGAAAAGAAGATCGTGGAAAGTAATGAAATTTAGGCCACCAAAAGTGAAGGTCCTTATGGAATAAGGTGTGAAGTGGAATGTAAAAAGGAACGCTAGCGGCCATCCACACGGAGTAAGGTGTAAAATGGAATGTAAGGATGTGGATGGAATATGTCTGTTAGCGACAATTTTTCGAGAACCTCTGTGCGAAAGATACTGCATCCCCTAGGTGGTGAGTAGGTCACACTCATTAGCAATGGCTTGCTTAAGCGTATCCACTCGGGGCATACTGCTTACTTGGGAGTACGGGTTCTCTGGACTAAGGAACCAGCCATACGATGGGCTGGTCTTTCGAAAGGCGAAAGGGAATTGATGTCAGATGAACCCTCAATTGAAGCTGTGACCTTCCCTGAAACGGGGGAAGCATTGACCGGTAAAGATCGCCTAGATACCCTCCAGGGTGATGGTTTTCCCCAGAAAGGAAGAACCAGATAGTTGGTCAGGCGGGAATGAAGAGCATCTACAGCAATAGTCGTGATTATCCAACTGAATTTACTACAGACCAGGAGTGAAGGAAGAACGAACCGCAACAAAAGATGAAATTCACCTCGATCGTCCCTCTCAGTTCAATCGAGGTAAATTTGGGGGACAATTGTTGGCCGATAAAATCCCCGCAGGACGAATTCGTCCTAGAACGAGAAGAGGTGCGAAGAAAAGAAGGGCGATGGAGCGAAGAACGATAAAAGAACTTGGGACGATCGAGCCAATGGTCAGGGCGAAAAGTGCGATGCAGTTACCTTCACTACCGAAGCAGTTAGGCGGTTATTCCTCCACGATCAGACAGTTAGGACACACAACCCAACAGTTACAAGCATGATTCAAAACTGCAAAGGAATGGTAGAACTGCCCAAGTCAGTTACCAAGCGGCACTATAAAAGCTCGCCTATCCCAAGAGAAAGAGATGAAGAAAATGAAGACTCAATCGAGCATATTTTATCTTTTTATTTCTTAGCTTGTAACCTAAGACTGTAACTTGTGTGCTTGTGCCCCTTGGAGGCTTATTCACTTGATTCAATACACCCATTGCTGGGACTTTGTCTCAGGAGGTTTGAACCTTACACGCTCTTTTTTCCTGCACGCGTAAAACCTGCGCAAACACATACCTAAAACTTTCATCAACAAACCTATATCAAATTCAAACTTACGTAAGGTTGAAATTAGCCCTAAAGTTATTGTATTGCACATACTTCACAATAACCTCTGTCATAATCACATTTTTTTTTACCTCAGTCAGATTAGTGATTGAAAGTTGTGTCATGTATGTCTCATTCACATTGTTTATTTTATTTCCGATCACTAATTATGAAAAAAAAAACCTTGTGTCATGTATGTCTCATTCACATTGTTTATTTTATTTCCGATCACTAATTATGAAAAAAAAAACCATACCTCTTAACTTTTTCTCTTTAATCCTAAGGTTTTAAGTTTTAATCTTTTTTATTCATCTTTAATCTTTTTTTTACTAATAATAAGTTTGACTTAATTTTTTTTCTCTCTTTTACCGTTATAAATCAAAAAATTAAATTAAATTATTGTTCACATGAATATTAATATTTTTTTTTTGCTTTAAAAAAATATAAACTGAGCAAGCCAAAATATATTTTTAACCTTTATATCGTTAGTTTGAAATAAATATTGTCTTATAAATATAATGATTATTTTTCATCGAAACATATCAATCGATAATATGTATTTTTTTAAATGAAATACTTTATATTTTAGGATATATTTAAAAAGTAGAAAAATATTAATTATTAAAACACCCCCACTGTAGGTGAGGGGGTTTTTTTTTTTTTTTTTTTTTTTTGTCAATTGTCTCTTTTAGTAATTTTACTATAATAAAACTAAATTTGAAATTTTTAAGTTTGACTTGGGGTAAATATGAAAACTTCTGTCCTAATTGGGTTTTTTTTTTTTATAATAAAAGCCTCATTTTTTTCCTGTACTCATTTTCCTTCCATTCCAATCTCTTTTCCTTTCTTCCTTCCTTGAGTTTTGCCCTCTATTTTTCTGTTTCATAATATTCTAAGGGGTTTTTTTTTTCATATATTTTTTTTTTAGGAATAACAGTTCTTTTTATCGGATTATAGAAGATCTATTGAGTCAAATAAGTCGATCTAACACTCGAAGTGAAGACTATGTAGGAGCTTTACAATTCTTCCCTAGCTTCTAGTAAATATAATAGTTTACTATTTTTTTTTTTTTGTGATAAATTGTATATAGGTTTATGTAAAAGTCTTTATGTTCAATTTGTAAATTATGTTGTTTTACTTCTTGTTAGAATCATGTATTCATCGAAATTGTGCTGAGATAAAAGTACCAAATCCGTCCCATAATCCTCTTGTATGATAATATGTTTAGTTGTGAATTTATTCTCCGATCGATTATAGGGAACAAGTAGTGCACATATTATTTTATACAAATTTATCCTAATTAAGTTTAAATATTAAGATATCCTATATATTATATACGAGCTGAAATTATTATGTATTTATTTTTTTGTGATGATAATATTCTAGTGTTTCGATTTAGTAATTCCACAGTTCAAACAGAGACATTATTGAGTATGTGGCTTAACTTACTCCAAGATGACACAAGTCTCGATTGGCACAAGTCTCGATTGAGCAGTCATTTTTCATAGTCACAGGTCATGCTTTAGCACCGTTTCACATTTGTAACATTAAGTAATGAAATTTAGCATTAATATTTTTTATAAAAAAAAATGGTATAACGTTAATGCTTGGTAGTTGTAACTATTAATGTTTTAAGGTTTTTAATACGAAAATAATAATTGGATATAACAATTGGATGCCAACAATGGCATTGTTCCTTTAGCCATCGTTGTTTGTGAGGTTGAAGATCAATGGCCTTAGGGCTGGTTTCTATCACATCTGCATGATTGTTTTGATGATAGTAGAGAAATCACTTTTATGAGTGACATACATAGGGATTAGTACTTGTTGTAGGAGCGAAACAGGGCTTACCACTATACATATAATGCCAGCAACCACGATACTGTTGGGTTCGTAGCCCAAAGAGAGTACGGATAGCTAATATAGGACTAACCGAAGAATAAAAGAGTTGTCACCCATTATAAGATAATGTGAATGGTTTAAGGGCGCATTATACCTCTCGCAAGGTCCCGACCTTAAGCATGTTTGGGTTCAGAATGCTCTTTTACCGATGCCAGTAAAATATCCAGGTTTAAAGGAGGTATCACTATATATTTTTAAAGGAGATATCACCATATCTTATAATGCAATATCATACGATAACACTAAAGAAACATACAAATGCGTATACATTAATAATAAGACAATAAAGAAAAAATGAAATGAATAAATATAAATATCCAAAAACTTTCAATACAGTAATAAAATAATAATCAAATGATACAAAGCATATATCTTACCGGTCTGGCATCGTGGAAGCTTGGCCAGATATTTTTATCTGCCATTGATGTCCAGCCGGAGATAGTCCATGTCTAATCAGATGTGTTTCGCAACTAGAAAGAAAATAACAGTGATAGCAGTAATAACTCAGTAATAATAGCATATCAGTAATGCAGTAACAAATGAAAAGGCAATAAGGTGATAATTAAACAAGACAACAAATAAGCAATAAGGCAATAATAAATTACTGTAAAACAGAACAGTATAGGAACATACATAAGTAACAGTAGTGATAAGACAAATGAAATGATTATAAAACGAGACAATAGTGATAAAACAGTAGATAAACATGATATGGTAACGTCTTCACCGGCCTGGCTTCGTGGAGGCATGGCTGAATATCCTTTAAGAAATCATTGTCCGGCCGGACTTAGAGTAAGTCTGGCCGGATATGTTTGTAAATTAGAAAGTTAGGAAACACATACATAACTATCAGTTTTGATAAAATAGTAATGACGTTGTAATAATATGAAGATTGTAAAGTAGAGAAACATGAATAAAATAATAAATAAACAGATGCGTATGATATCCGACCAGACATGCAATGAGTCTGGTCGAGCATTCCATGCGAACCAGACAGAGAAAAGAAACACGCATTATAATACAAAAATAATAGGCAAGAAATAACATTATAATAATAAAACAACAAGATCTGTAAAACATGTCTTTCATATAATCATTTCCCAATGGTACTGTGGGACACATAAACTGACGACGATGTTCTAGGCTCGTGGTCTAGTTGGGAGTACGAAATAGCCCACGGGGGAACTAAACCGGAGAAATAACATGGAGTCGCTACCCGGTGTGACCCGGGAAAATGGTTTAAGGCCGCACTCACCCCTCGCAAGGGAAGACCTCAAACCGTTGGGTTCGGAATGGTCCATTACTTATGCCACTTGTAATGAAAGGATTTATGCAATAGTATAACCGAGTCTACGCAACATGCATACTAAAAATAACCTATATCTAAATTTGCATACATAAAAATAAATCTTATATCTAAGTTTGCATGCATAAAAGTAAGTCGGAATAACAACAAGCACACAATTTCATGAACATATGCGTGAACGTTTCCTCAAGCAGTACGTGGAGTTGTATCCTAAGTACAGACCGCACTACCGTCCATTCGGATTCAGCTACGGAATTTACTTCTGGGTTTCCATCCGATATACCACGGGAGGCAACACTCAAACATGAACACAACACAATCATGAACCCAATGTTGACACACAGGAAATATGATAATGCATATAACAATAAATAACCGAAGAGATAAATATGCAAAATAGCAAAGAAGATAAATAACACAAAACGAATACGGAACGATAAAACAATAATAAACGTAAATTAAATACGAAGTAATGAAAAACTAATAATACGAAATAAAAGGCGAAATAACAAACATGTGACCAAAGTACTTGACCATTTTCAATATAGGACTTCGCATACCCGGTTGGACATGTTCCACGTCCAACCAAGCATGCCGTGTCCGGGATAACAAAATAAAAATATAACAAAGGGTGCCCTCAGGTCTTACCTTTTAAGTCGCTTCTCGGGAGTGCGTTGGGACGTCGCCGGAAGGGTTAACGCTTCGCTCTTCTTCTGGTTCGCTGGTTTGCTATTTCCGCTTGCTGTTTTCTCTGTTTTCTTTGTTGTTTTCTCTATTTCTGGAATGCTATTTGGGATGATTTTTGGATGGTTTTCGGGACTGTTTCGAGGGCTATTTTAGGGACTGTTTTTGGGTGATTTGGCACTGTTTATTGGCTGGTTATTTTGGTGGTTTCGGCTCACTATTCTCTGCCTTCTACTTCATGTCTTTCACGTTTGGTTTCTGCCTCTGTTCACGCCACTGGGACACATGGCTTCCTCTATTCTCCTGATTACAACACTAAGACTGCTGCCACTTTCCAGAGCTTTAACAGCTGCTAAATGAGCGTGTTTATGCCATTTAAGCAGATAATAAGATTGTAGAACTGCCCATCTTGCTTGGTTAGACATCTGGGCTATAGATAATGGAGGTTGCAAAAGAACATATATACTCATGAATAGATTTTCATCATTCTCTTCACCCTCAGCTTCACCATAAACAAGTGCCTCGGCTGCAAAGGCGGTAAAAAGCAGCATGGAGTACCTGTCAAAGGCAGTGCCACTTAGTCGTCCTTCAGTAAGCTCGTTATTCACTTTTTCATCCCAAAATTGAGTTCCTGTCTGCCTTTGAATACCCATTTGCATTGCAACAATTGGGTCTAAAATCATCCCACGAATTGGACAACCCATTAGGTATGCTACAAGAAGATGTCCTGGTTCATGAACAAGAATCTGACGCTTATATGGAAGCCAATAGCTTGAGAGTTGAGCTAAACACACACCACCAAGGAAGACAGTGTTAGAATATTTTATTCTAATTATGGGCTTGTATTAATTGTGATACGGGTTTTAATATAAAGCGCTAAGATAATTGGTTTTGTAATAGAAACTGTGAAGCCCAATTGTTTGATCTAATAAAGTGGGCTGAAACTCTATATTATTTGATGTGTGGATATTAGAGCGGGCTCTGGATTTGTTATGGGCTTTTGATGGGTGAGCCCATTACACTCCATAAATTAGTGAGCTAAGGTCTCACTCTCACTCCCCTACATAGCTTACTCAATAAGCTGCCTTAATTGATTAATCTCATCTCTCGCTATTATGAAAATGCATTATTAATGCATTATTAATGCATTATTAGATGTGATGTGAAGCTTATTTGATAAGCTTCACATCTCATCACATTTTACAAATATATATAATGCATATGATGTGCTATTGCCATTAGTATGTGAAATTGCCGAGTGTAATTGCAAGAAAATAAACAAGAGAGAGAAAAGTGTGAAAAAGAAAGCATAAGCTTTCATAAGGAAAAATTAAGGCATAAGGAAAGCTTAATTCAGGGAGAGTAAGTTTCTCACCATCAAGAAGTAGGGAGCATAGGGTGATCTCCTCAGTGCAACAAATCAACAGATCTATCAGAATTTCCGCTGCCGATATGGATTCTAAATCAGGTACGCTCCTCGGATCATCCGATTAATTCATTAAATTGTATTCTAAGCTCTTGTGTTAAAGATCATGTTGTAAATAAATTTCTAACAGACAGCATCCATAAATGCCAGCCCCAATATGACTGCAAGATTGGTCCTGATATCAATCCTTCGAGATAGAAGAAAAGATGTTCCACCCATAAAAGCAACCAATACAACTCTAGAACTTCCAGAAACCCCCATTTTCTTCGAAGAAAGTTTGGTAACTTCGAAGCCAGTTGAAGACTTCAACACAGTTGGTGTCACATCTCTAGGTTCCTCCAAAACAACGCTGCTGAATTTTCTGAAATTGGGCAAGAACTCTCTGTTCTGAAGAAACTTATAAGCACTAGCCACAAGCCTCAAATCATCAACATTCAAACACGTGTCCAAAACCTCCCAGTCTCTCTCGGGTTTTATGGTTTTTTTTTGTGTTGGTTTGGTAGTTGGTTAAGGGGGTTTGTTTGAGAGAAGAATCATGAAGGGGCGTTTATTGGTCTGTGTGTGAGTGCATTTCTTAATGACTTATTTTTTTTTTGTGTTCATTAGTGATGAGGGCCTGTTTGTGGCTGAACTATGTGTGCCGTGTGAGTTGATGTGAGGTGTGCACTTGATTTGTGACATGTGAGTCATTAGGGTTTATTTTTGGTTGTTGTCCATGAGAGACGGTCGAGAGAAATGGGAGAAGCCAGGGGATTAAGGTTTTTTTCTCTTTTTTTTTGTTTTCTTATTGGCGTGAGTTCCATGGGCGGAAGCCAAAAGCTAGGTTTAGTTTAGGGGTCCTTATATAGTGGTGTATTAGGGTTAGGGTTTTGGATGGGTGCAGGGGTTTTGGGCCAAAATTAATGTTTAAAACAGGAATTGACTGAGCGAATCCGCGGCTAACTAGCGAGTTCAAAATTGACGAGTTATTAATTTCAGAATTTTCCCTTCCGGCATCCGTTTCCCGCGACTTCCGTGACTTATCGGGTAGTGCCTCCATACCAGCTCATCATCGGGCTTTATGTAAAAATACAGTGTCTACAGGTACGTGGAATTGTATCCTGAATACATACCATATTATCGTCCATTCGGAATCTGTTATGAAATTTATATAAGGATTTCCATTCTATATACCAAAAGGAAAACGTATATATGGCCAGATATATTATGACTTGTGTATGTCCAGCTAGATGTATGTCATGTCTTGCCAGATATACTATATAAGAACATTATTAAAAATAATGAAAAGTAATAAAGTTGACCTCGGGCTGTACCTCTTAAATGTAGTTGTCTCCAAAAGCTCCTCTGAAAGCTTGGGTGATTATCATATTTCTTACCAAAAGGGGAAACTCCAGGGGGAACTCACTGTTTTTTTATCTCTCACAGACTCTCTTTGTGTTTTCTCAAATTTCAGGATTTCAGAATTTCGTCTCCAAAAGTTGGCCCAAAAAAACTTGTTGTTTGTGAAGAATTTGGGCACAAATTTATAGTGCCCAGACTTAGATTGAAAATGGAAGGGGAAATAGAATCCCTTCCTTGTCTCCAGTGACTGTCAATCTGCAGCGTCAGTTATAGATCGATATATATTCGGTCAGATATTTATCTTGAGACGTATGTCCGACCAGACATCAATCAAGCCCGTGATATAAGTAATTGAAGATCTGCACACCAGCAGACAGCTCGATACATATTCGGTTAGATATTTATCTGACAGCTGTCACATGCATGGCTGGATTAAGGGTTTTCAGGATACACCCGATTGGATTTTTTTGGTCCAACAAAAGGCTGGCAGTACATAGGTGATTGTAGGACACAGAAATCGGCGATGCTGTTATAGGCTCGCAGCCTAGTTGGGAGTACGGAATAACTCGCGGGGAACTAAACCGGAGAAATAACATGGAGTCGCCATCCGGTGTGAACCGGGATAAAGATTTAAGGCCGCACTCACCCCTCGCAAGGGAAGACCTCAAACCTGTTGGGTTCGGAATGGTCCCTTACTTATGCCACTTGTAATGATGTGATTTGTGCAATATCTTAACCGAATCTACGCAACATGCTCAAGAACAACCTATATCTAGTTCATGTTCATAAAGATAAATCCTATGTCTAAGTTTGCATGCTTGGAATGTAAGTCCTCATAACACACGACAACACACAGCAATCTCATGAACATATTTCAATTATATAATGCGAAAATCAAACAACAACATAAACCTAATTCAAATTCCCAAACGCAAAACAAATAACTACTCATGCTTAAAAATAAACAACTAAATCATGCTCGCATACAGGTTTTGATGAAACGAAATACGTATTTCTCTTAAGTAGTACGTGGCATTGTATCCCGAGTGCAAACCACACTACCGTCCATTCGGATTCGGCTACGGAATTTACGTCCGGGTTTCCATTCGATATACCACAAAAGAGAACACGCATTCCGTTCACCCGGAATTCACATCATGCATTAAAAAACGACTCTCATGCTATAATATATTAAAAAAAAATGAAGAATAATAAATAAAGAAGGTGCCCTCAGGTCTAACCTCTTTTGTCGTCTCTCGAAAGTGCGTTACGCGGCCGTCGGAAGGGTTGATATTCCGCAACTTTCCTGGTTCACTAATCCAACATTTTTCCTCGTTGTTTCACTGTTTGGGCTGCTGTTTTCACTCCGTTTCACTGCTACTTGTGTTGTATTTTCTGGTCACTGTTTTTTGGTAATTAGGGGACTATTTTGTGGGTTATTTGGACTAGTTTGGGCTGCGGTTTTGGAAGGGTTTAGGGGGCGGTTTTTGTCACTGTTTTGGTAAGTTTTTGGACTGTTCATGGGGAGTTTTCAAGGGTTAAATCTGTGGCAAAGTGGGTAGTGAAACTGGGAAGTTGTAGGCATTGCATTTTTACATGTGAAACCCGATGATGAGTCTCAGTTGGAGGCATTACCTTTTTAGTTAAGGATATTGCGAGAAACGGTCGTCGAAAGGGAATCGGTATTTCATTAGATCCTTGTTCACTTATTTAGCGTCAAGCTCACTTGTTGGACCTCCGTTTAGATCACATTTGGCCCAGAAAAAACCAAAACCCTTTTAAACCAAGCCCATACACGCCTAACCCACTCATCAAGCCAAACTAAGCCAAACCAAGTCAAACCAAGCCCACACCACATTAGGCCCACACGCCCATCACCCAAATTAAATAAAATATTAAATTAAATATTAATTAGATAATGTATTTGAATTAAATAAAATATTTAAACCATTTACCAATAAATAAAACATAAAATATAATCATGCCTAATTTAGACAAATCAAATATATTAACTTCCTAACTAAATAAAATCACATACTAAATTAAAAAGATGTTATGCCTAATTAAATCACTCAAAACCAATTCAAATATATTGCCTTCCTAATCTAAACCAATCTTGTCTCCATCAAATCCATTGCTTTCCTTCTTAGACACCAAATCAAATCCCTTCCTTGTGAGACAAGGAGTAGCGCTAACCCTTCTCTATATAAACAACCCCTAACCAAGACATGCACTCCCCTAGCTCATACACATAACTCACACGCAAATCACAACACAAAGAGCCCATACAGCAGCCCAAACACGCCCCAAACAGCAGCCCATTTCCACCGAAACAGCAGCCCAAATCACCCCCAAAAAAGCAGCCCAAATCACCCTCAAAACAGCAGAAAATCCTCTTAAAACAGTCCCTAAAATCCTTAAAATAGTAACATAAAAACTGCACTTATAATCCACAAAAAACACCCAAAACAGTCCGTTGAAACGTCAAAACAGTGACCTGAACAGTGAGCAGAAAATACAGAGGAAACAATAGTAAAACGAAGGCCAAACTGCAAGCAAAACAGCAAAACAGTGAGCTAAGACGCTAAACCAGTGAACCAGAGAAGTGGAGGAGCTTTACCATTCCGATCTCCGTGAAACGCAAGTCGGAAAGTCGGCAAAAAAGGTTAGACCTGAGGGTATTTTCCACATTCATTTTATGTTTTATTTTCATTATTTATTGAGTATTGTTCGCATGATTGTTATGTGGAAATGCATGTTGTGGCCCTTGAGTAGATAAATATGCATGTATTATGAAATTTTCTATGTTGTGGCTTTGGAATAAAATGAAAGATGTGTCAACTCTCGCGGTATATCGGATGGAAACCCGGACATAAATTTCATAGCCGATTCCGAATGGACGGTAGTATGATCTGTACTCGGGATACAACTCCACGTACCGCTTGAGTAAACGGTACCTTCTTTTGTTTCATGTTGCTTTGATTTATTTATTTTTCGTCATTTAAATTCCGCATGTTACTTGTGTATGCATGATGCGATCGAGTGCATGGGCTTAGTAAGTCGGATTAAAGGTCCCCTATTTGGAGGGTTTAAAACCCTTTACACGATGCTTTGCCGCGCCGGTTGATGTGTGTTCGGTTGAATGTAAGAAATGTTCAATCGGGCATACTAATTTTGATATTATTGTCTTTATTCTTTGTATGCATGATGCGATCGAGTGTATGGGCTTAGTAAGTAGGATTAAAGGTCCCATATTTGGAGGGGTTAAAACCCTTTACCACGATGCTTTGCCGCGCCGGTTGATATGTGTTCGGTTGAATGTAAGAAATGTTAAATCGGGCATACTAAGTTTGATATTATTGTCTTTATTCTTGGTATGCATTATGCGATCGAGTGCATTGGCTTAGTAAGTCGGATTAAAGGTCCCCTATTTGGAGGGGTTGAAACCCTTTACCACGATACTTTGTCGCACCGATTGATGTATACTCGATTGGATGCGAGATGAGTTCAATCGGATACGTGAGGTCCCACATTGTGGATTTGTTTGTCTATGAATGTGTTGCATGCATCAGGTCTGGTTACATTCGAACGCGTTCTCGAACGCCACACGAACATGAACCTTCTGTGTACCGTTCGAACGCGTTCTCAAACGCTACGCGAATGCACATGCATTTTCTTAGTTTCATCATTCATCAGGTCTGGTTCTGTTCGAACACGTTCTTGAACGCTATACGAACACGAACCTTATGTTCTGTTCGAACGCGTTCTCGAACGCTATACTAACGCGAACCTTTTGTTTACCGTTCGAACGCGTTTTCGAACGCTATACGAATGCGAACCTTCTATTTACCATTAAAACGTGTTCTCAAACGCTACGCGAACGCGCACACATTTTCTTAGTTTCATCATGCATCAGGTCTGGTTCTGTTCGAACGTGTTCTCGAACGCTATACGAACGCGAACCTTCTGTTTACCATTCGAACGCGTTCTCAAACGCTACGTGAATGCGCACGTATTTTCTTAGTGTTTCATGCATCAGGTCTGGCTCCGTTCGAACGCATTCTCGAACGCTATACGAACACGAACCTTCTGTTTACCGTTCAAACGCATTCTCGAATGCTACGCGAACGCGCACCCACTAAACTGAGTCCGTTTCATCAGATTTCATACATAATTGTTCCTAGTAGATATCCCTTCGTATGATGAATCTGATTGCTTCTCTGTATTACGCAAGATTGTGTAGGTGTCGTTCATCTGTATTCCCCACATGTATGAGTACAATGTGTTTAACGTATTACAATTCATATATCCATGTCGTGATAGCATTTGAGTATTATTTCTTGTGGTATATCGGATGGAAACCCAGACATAAATTCCGTAGCCGATTCCGAATGGATGGTAGTGCGGTATGTACTTGGGATACAATTCCATGTACCACTTGGAAAAGTGCTCACATGTGTGTTTGTGTCCATATTCGTTATCTTCTTTTGTACCACGTCATAGCATGCTTACTTTAATGCCTAATTGCATCCTTAAGTGTCTTTTTGCATTATGTACTTAGTTGACTCTTTTATTTACACATGGACATGTAATGGCTATTTGTTTATGCTTCTGCACGTATAAGTATGACATGTCTATGAAATCACATGTTCGCCATTATATGATTCGCTTTTATGTGTACTTGCGTGGTTAGTGTGTGCTTGTGTTTCCATGAACATAATATGCTAATGAAGTTGTGTGTTCGTTGCTACTTTGATTTACTTTCAAGCATGCAATCTTAAATGTAAGATATATGCAAATTTAGATGTAAGTTTTATTTTTGCGCATATGAACTTAGAAGCATGATACTCTTGGAAATAAGTGTTACTTAAGCTTGATTAAATTATTACACAAATCCTTTCATTACAAGTGACATAAGTAAGAGACCATTCCGAACCCAACGGTTTGAGGTCTTCCCTTGCGAGGGGTGAGTGCGGCCTTAAATTTCATTTTCCCGGTTCACACCGGGTGGCGACTCCATTATTCTCCGATTTAGTCCCTCGTGGCTACTCCGTACTCCCGACTAGGCCGTGAGCCTAGAACAACATGCGTCATCCAGTTTTCGTGTCCCACAGTCTGGTGACTCCACTGGGGATAGAGAATCGGCCCCGGAATATTGTCTTGTAATGTTTGGATTTATGTTCTAATTGACCGTGTCTATAGTGGATGAAATGGGGGTTTAATCAAAGGCATTTTGAGGCTAGGTAATGGTTTGGTGTCTTCCTTCACTCACTACCTTTCTAGAAGGAAAAGCTGTGAAGGCACCTAGATAGCCATCTACTCGTAGCCTATTGTGATGGACTAATTTGGAGGACTCGTTGTTTATTCCTGACACCAAGCGATAAGAGCCTAAGAGGCTTGGGTATTTAAGTGAGCCTCGCTCCACCCTCCCTCTGGGGAATCTACAACGGGAAGTCCATTTGACAGTCGGTCACACACCATAGCTCACTGTGGCACGTACCTTAGTGTATAAAAAAGGGTGCGCTCACTTGGCCGCTCGAACCCTTGATTGGGGAGACCTAGTTGTGGGCCATCCTTCGCCGGTGAGAGCCTTTGTCTACACTCTTGCGAACCCACCCATAGACCGGGTTTGTATGGTTAAAGTAACAATTATTTCCTTGATTATGTGCTTGTGGACCATCCTCATTTGGATGCAGTTGGACTATTGTCAGAAATGCGAACTTGCTGGGCCATTTAAACTGGGGCGAGTTCGTACCTTATGACCATTAGGCCCAAAGCTTCTGAAATGTTGATGGGCCATTCTGTAGAAATCATTGTTTTATGTTTGCATTATCTTTCTTTTATGCTTGTGTTTGGGAACATCATCGTTTGGATCCATTTGGACCATTTGTCATGGGATATGGGCTTGTTGGGCCATTTAAACTGGGACAAGAACGTATTTTATGACGATTGGGCCAAAGGCTTCTAAGTGATTGATGGGCCACTTTGTGCTTGTGTTCGGAACATTACCATTTGGATTTAGTTGGGCTCCTTGCCATGAGATGTGAACTCGTTGGGCCATTTAAACTGGGACGAGTTCACTCCTATGACAGTTAGCCCAAAAGCTTCTAAAATGATAACGGGGGCCGATTTGTTTGAAAATTTTAGTTGATTTAGTATGTTATATATGTTACATGCATCTCATGCACCTCATACATACATATATCATGTTAACACCCTCTATGTCTCAAAAAGACATCATAGATACCGTTTAGGTTAGAGAAGAGACAAGGCTCATTAAAAGAACAGTAACAAACATGAGTGAATCCGGTAACGAGGTATCCCGTATGGATCAGTTAGAGAACGGTCTCGCCAAGATCACTGAACAGTTGCATGCTTTGACTACTGCTGTGGCTGGTATAGCCGGGTCTCGTGCTGGGGGTAGTTCTGGGGATGTGAGGCAAGAGGAACCTCCGAACTGATTGGGGGATGATATCCCCACTTTTGATGATGATATGGCAGAGTATGCAGCAGGCAGAGTATCTGGGTCTCAGGCAGAGTTACAGAAGCTCCGGGATCAGGTTGAGTCAGTTACCCGCAAGATGAGGGGTAAGAATGAGGATTTGCTGGATTATGACACACTGACTTTCGAGGAACAGTTGCCGGCACAGTTCAAGATGCCTGATATGGCTAAGTTTAACGGGAATGGGGATCCAAGGGTGCATCTCCGACAGTTTGTATCAGTCATGAGTTCAGTTGGCTTATCTCAGCGCCAAGTGCAGAAGATGTTTGGAATGTCGCTCGAGGGAGCTCCCGTGGTGTGGTACCACAGTTTAGAGAAGAAAGTGAAGGAAGATTGGAGGGAGTTGGCTGATGCCTTCCTGAAGCAGTATGTCACTGACCTAGAGATCGATCTGTCACTCCGTGATCTGGAGAATGTCAAGCAGAAATCGGAGGAGAGTTTTAAGGAGTATGTGGACCGATGGAGGGGTCAGTTGTTGAAGATGCAGACTAGGCCTTCGGAGAAGGATCAGATTAAAATGATTATCAAGGGCACCAGACCCTCCATTTAAGCAAGTTGAGGAGGATGACCTCCATGATTACAGACTTTCGGCAGTTGAGGGAAACTGTCATGGACATTGAAGGAAGAGGAGGCGGAAAACAAGAAGTTTTATGGCTTAAGTAGGAGGCCTGTTGGAGGGACATTGGGAACTAAGCCTGTTTCTGCTGAGATTGCCGCTATCCGGAACCGGAGATTTTCCAACTTGGGAAGGCCCATGTCCAAGGTGCTAGAGATTGAAGAGGCAAGGGCTCTTAAAACCCTTGGAAGCCAAACCATTACCCAATCCCCCACCATCACATTATAACCTAAGCCTTTACTGTCACTTTCACCACACAAACAAAAGGGCCATGACACTGACAACTGCGCCCGACTCCGCCATGAAATCCAAGACCTGATAGACTCCAAGAAAATACCTGACCCAGAAACAGAACAGCCTGACACACACAGAAACCCCTTACCCAACTACCGTGCCGTACCACCACCAGCCTATATGATCAATTCTGGCCTCCCAGAAGACCTTGTCCTAAAATCCTTTCACCCTCAAGCCTTTTGCCTGGGAATCTGGGATAGTACTAGTGAAGATGAGACTGAGCAGGGGAAAAACTTTTGGCTTGATTTCTCTAGCAGTGATGAGGAAGAAGTAAGGGGAATGACGCGCAGGGTCGTTTTTACAATGATATGGCAGAAAAGGGTAAGAAGTTTTGACAGATGGTAGAGAAGTGGTTGAGACTGCAGAAAATACTGAGGGGATATAGTGCTGAGGCAATTGAGGAAAACTAGAGCACAAGTGAGTATCTGGGAACTGTTATGTGCATCTCGGGAGCATAGGCAGGCCATGGTTGAGGCCTTTGAGCAAGATTGTGGTACCGGAAGACGCCAACCCTGCAATGTTTGTTGGGTCAGTTCAGAAAGAAGCTTTGCAGATATCTTTTTCTGAGGATGAACTCCCGGTGGAGGGAAGAAATCATAATAGACCTCTATTTATCAGGGCCGAGGTGAGGGGAAAGAGAACTTCATGTGTGATGGTGGATGACGGTTCGTCCATCAATGTGTGCCCGCTGAAAATTCTGGCAAGATTGGGTATGAAAGCAACAAACTTGGACCCCTCCAGCATGACTATTAAGGCTTATGATGACAGTAAAAGGGGAGTTGAGGGTACTTTTGTGGCTATGGTCAAGGTAGGCCCGATTGAAGATGAGGTTGAGTTCACAGTACTGGACATCCCAGCTACTTTCGCCTTATTGTTGGGAAGGCCTTGGTTTCACAAACTTGGGGGCGTGCCTTCCACTTTACATCAGATGATCAAGTTCCCGTATGAGGGAGAAGTTGTTACTATCCGGGCTGAGTAGATAATGCGTGGCCGCCTTGGAGATACAACCTTTCACAAGGTTTCAGGTGTCAGCTACTTTTGAGGAGTGGGTGGATCCTAGGGTGGCTAGGATTATGAAAAAAATGAAGTTTGAGCCAGGTGAAGGTTCAAAATTACCAGATTTCAGAGGACAGACTACTCGGAAGGGTTTGGGGTACAAGTCTGATGAAGAAAAGCCGAAGGTCAAGAAAAAGGGCCTGAAACTGATGGAATGTTTTGTGAAAGCTTCAGGATATCAAGGGGAGCCTGAACCTGTGGAAGTTAATGGAATTGTGGTACCTGGGTTTGAGATCTTCCAGGATATGTTGGGTAAGAAGCCGATGGTTGAAGAAATTGTGAAGAAAGAAGAAGAGAATTGGGAGGAAGAACTGATGAAGTTGGAGAGCCTGACTCTGGGAGAGGACAAAAAGCCTGAGGAAAACCTGGTTGCAGAGGAAGAAGTGTCTATAGATGATGAAGACATTTACCTTCCTGATTTGTTTGAATGTACTTCTGCATTATCCAATAATAAAGACATCTCTTTTGCTTACTTGCCTGAGTCATTTCCATTTACTCTGCATGAATCAAGCATATTTGATATCAGTTCAGGCCAGAACTACTGCATTTAACTTGGGTACACTTGAGAACCCCAAGGAAATTCTGATTGCAAGTGAAGTAACCTCCGAAGAGAGGGAGAAACTAGAAGAAGTGTTGGTCAGATATGCCAAAGTGTTTGCTTGGTCCTATGAGGACATGCCTGGGGTAGACAGAAACATTGCCCACACACAATACCAACTTATCCGAATATGAGGCCAGTAAAACAGAAACTCCGACGGATGAGACCAGAATGGGCTGAGAAAGTCAGAGAGGAAGTTAAGAAACAGATAGATGTGGGGTTCCTGGAAGTAGTAAAGTATCCTGAGTGGTTGGCTAATATAGTGCCGGTGCCAAAGAAAGACGGGAAGGTCAGAATGTGTGTAGACTACAGAGATCTCAACAAGGCTTGTCCGAAAGATGATTTTCCTCTGCCGCATATAGATGTTCTGGTTGATAGTGCGGCTTTATCTGCTATGTATTCATTTGCAGATGGGTTTTCAGGTTACAATCAGGTTCTCATGGCTGAGGAAGACAAACACAAGACTGCATTTGTTACTGAGTGGGGTACTTATTGTTACAAGGTAATGCCGTTTGGGCTTAAGAATGCGGGAGCTACTTATCAGCGGATGGCCACTACACTTTTCCACGACTTGATGCACAAAGAGATTGAGGTGTATGTGGATGACATGATGGTGAAATCAGAGACAAGAGTTGGGCATATTGAAGCACTGGAAAGGTTCCTTCAGAGAGTTGACAGATACAACCTGCGGCTAAATCCCAAGAAATGTGTGTTTGGGGTGACATCAGGGAAATTGCTTGGTCATACAGTGGGAATGGGAGGAATAGAGGTAGATTCTGAGAAAATCAAGGCAATCACAGAAATGCCTACACCGAAGACAGAAAAAGAAGTCAGAGCATTCTTGGGGAAGATTCAGTACATCAGTCGGTTCATCGCCAAGTTGACATCAGTATGTGAGCCTATCTTCAAACTGTTGAGAAAAGATCAGCCAGTGAGATGGAATGAACAGTGTCAGACAGCCTTCGACAAAATCAGAGAGTACTTGGTAAAGCCTCATGTATTGAAACCTCCGAGACCGGGCAGACCTTTGATATTGTATTTGGCTATAGAATCAGAAGCACTGGGGGCAATGATGGTACAGGCAGATGAGACAGGGGTAGAACATGCAGTTTACTATGAGTAAGAAGATGCTCCCGTATGAGGCTCGATATCAAGAAGTAGAGAAGATCTGTCTTGCCGTGGTATGGGCTTCCAGAAAGTTGCGACATTATTTCCAGTCTTACAAGATCCAGGTAGTGGCAAAGGAAAATCCTCTGAAATATCTTCATTCGGTGCCTTCACTAGTGGGAAAATTGGGCAGATGGTTGGTATTGCTGACAGAGTTTGACATTGAGTATCTCACCTCCAAAGTGATCAAAGGGCGAGCAGTAGCATAGTTTCTGGCATTGCAACCTGTTGAGGGGATCAGTATAAGTTTGAATTTCCAGATGAAGAGATCCAAGCAATAACAGTTCAGAGATGGAAGATGTATTTTGACGGAGCATTGAATTACAAGGGAGCCGAAATTGGGATCGTGATAGTGACCCCCGAGGGAGAAACTTTTCCTTTGGCCAAGAGGTTGACATTCAGAGTGACTAACAACATGGCCGAGTATGAAGCATGTGCTTTTGGTTTGACAGCATTGATAGCCTTGAAGGCCGGAGTGTGGAAGTCTACGGAGATTCTATGTTGGTGGTCCAGCAGATGCGAGGAGAATGGGAATTGAAAGAAGAACGGTTGAAACCTTACCTTTTTCACCTCAGAAAGTTGGCACAGGTTATCCCCGAGTGTAAGTTTCAGCACTTACCGAGAGAAGAGAATCAGATGGCAGATGCATTGGCTACACTTGCAGCAACTTGGGAAAATCCAGAAAAGTTAGTGATGAGACCGTTGATACTGACAACAGCAAGCAGACCTGTTTATGATAGAAAGAATTCTGGAAGTTGAGGTCGACGACGGTAAACCTTGGTATTATGACATTCAGAGGTATCTGGAACATGGTGAACTCCCGGAAGGGGCAGACAGAAAAGACAGAATAGCCATTCAGAAGTTAGCTTCCCAGTATGTGACTTTGAAAGGGGAACTGTACAAGAGGCAAGCAAACGGTATTCAGTTGAAGTGTTTGAGAAAAGAAGAAGCTCAGCATGTAATGGAAGAAATACACGCCGGGGTATGTGGTCCGCACATGAACGGGTTGAATCTGTCCCGCAAGATAGTGAGACAAGGTTTTTATTGGTCAACCATGGAAACAGACTGCGCGAAGATGGTAAAGCACTGTCATGACTGTCAAGCACATGGTAATTTGAATCACTTACCGCACACAGAGTTGCACGGGTTGTCAGAGCCGTGGCCTTTCTCAGCATGGGGAATTGATATGATTGGAGAAATTCGACCGAATGCATCGAATGGGCATCGCTTCATAGTAGTGGCAGTAGATTACTTCTCGAAGTGGGTGGAAGCCGAATCATTCCGCAATGTTACAGCAAAACAAATGGCAAAGTTTATAGCTCGGAACCTCATTTGTCGGTATGGTATGCCGCATCATGTAGTGACAGACAACGAAGTTCAGTTTCAAGGAGAGACGAAGGCAATGTTGCAGAAATACGGGATAGGCCACCACAAGTCATCACCGTACAGGCCGCAGGCAAATGGGGCAGTTGAGGCAGCCAACAAGACTATAAAGACGATTTTAGCCAAGATGACAGAGAACTGCAGAGATTGGGCCGAGAAACTACCATATGCTTTGTGGGGGTACAGAACATCAGTAAGAACAGCAACATGGGCCACACCTTACTCTTTGGTCTATGGAATGGAAGCAGTATTGCCAGTAGAAGTGGAAATACAGTCTATGAGGGTATTAGCAGAGGCAGAATTACCGGAACAGGAGTGGGCCGCACAGAGGTTTGATCAGTTAGCACTATTGGATGAGAAGAGAACGAAGTCTTTGTATCACATGCAGTTGTATCAGAAGAGACTAGCCCGAGCATTCAACAAGAAAGTACGCCCCACCAAGATCAGAAAGGGTGATTTGGTACTTAAGCAATCAAGGCCGTCGACGACAGATCCAAGAGGAAAGTTCAGACCTAACTGGGAAGGACCTTACATAGTGCAGAAGGTAATGGGAAATGGAGCAGTGAAGCTATCAGACTTGGAGGGGAACGAGTTCACCGAGCCGATCAATGTAGACAGATTGAAGCAGTACTTTGCCTGAGGGAGAGAAGACTGAGCAGTCACCAAGGAAATTGGCAGAAGACCTAACCCAACGGGATAAGAAAATCATTCATGCATACACGTAAAATTGCATTCTCTTCGTGTTTGTTCTTGGTTTTGTGTTCGCAGGTTCGAAGAAAAGAGAGAGCGGCAGAAATGAGCCAAACAGCTTCAGCACAGTTTCAGTCTTAGGGATGAGTCCCAGGAGGCGAGGCCCATGTCAGCTTGGGGGCGAGGCCCATATCAGCTCTAGGGCGAGGCCCATATCAGCTTGGCGGCGAGGCCCCTATCAGCTTGGGGGCGAAGCCCATGTCAGCTTGGGGGCGAGGCCCATGTCAGCTTGAGGGCGAGGCCCATGTCAGCTTTGGGGCGAGGCCCATATCAGCTTGAGGGCGAGGCCCACATCGTCAGCAGTTTTGGGATGCGTCCCAGGGTCGAGGTACCCCTGTTGACAGTTGTAGTTCCGGGTTAGGTGCCCAGGGTCGAGGTGCCCACTACATCATCAGTTCGAGGGCGAGGTCCCTATTGTCAGCGGTTTTAGGTCGAGGTGCCCAGGGTCGAGGTCCCCCATTGTCGTGTAGTTCCGGGATGCGTCCCTGGGTCAAGGTGCCCACTACATCATTATATGAGGGCGAGGTCCCTATTGTCAGCGGTGTTGGTCGAGGTGCCCAGGGTCGAGGTGCCCCCGTTGTCAGTTGGAGTTTCGGATGCGTCCCAGGGTCGAGGTCCCACTACATCATCAGTTCGAGGGCGAGGTCCTTATTGTCAGCGGTGTTGGGTCGAGGTGCCACCGTTGTCGGTTGCAGTTAGTGGGATGCGTCCCAGGATCGAGGTCCACTGCAGCACCAACACAGCTTGAGGCAGCAGACGAGCCAGGTAAGTGAAAATGCATTGCATAACTTTGATAGGATTGTTCAAAGTCACACACTGCACAAGTCCCATCAAAGTGGGGGCGACTGTAGGCATTGCATTTTTGCATGTGAAACCCGATGATGAGTCTCAGTTGGAGGCACTACCTTTTTAGTTAAGGATATTGCGAGAAACGGTCGTCGGAAGGGAATCAGTATTTCATTAGATCCTTGTTCACTTATTTAGCGTCAAGCTCACTTGTTGGACCTCCGTTTAGATCACCTTTGGCCCAAAAAAAAAACCAAAACCCTTTTAACCAAGCCCATACACGCCTAACCTACTCATCAAGCCAAACCAAGCCAAACCAAGCCCACACCACATTAGGCCCACACGCCCATCACCAAATTAAATAAAATATTAAATTAAATATTAATTAGATAATGTATTGAATTAAATAAAATATTTAAACCATTTACCAATTAAATAAAACATAAAATATAATCATGCCTAATTTAGACAAATCAAATATATTAACTTCCTAACTAAACAAAATGACATACTAAATAAAAAGATGTTGTGCCTAATTAAATCACTCAAACCAATTCAAATATATTGATTTCCTAATCTAAACCAATTTTGTCTCCATCAAATCCATTGCTTTCCTTCTTAGACACCAAATCAAATCCCTTCCTTGTGAGACAAGGAGTAGCCCTAACCCTTCTCTATATAAACAACCCCTAACCAAGACATGCACTCCCCTAGCTCATACACATAACTCACAGCAAATCACAACACAAAGAGCCCTAGCCACTCACGGAAATAGCAACAAGAAGAACACAAACAATTCTCTTCATCTCCTCCACTCCATAATCGAAAATAGCACCCCCCTAAACCTCCACACATCACCAAAAATCTCCCCCATACAGCATCCCAAACACGCCCCAAACAACAGCCCCTTTCCACCGAAAATAGCAGCCCCTTTCCACCGAAAATAACAGCCCAAATCACCCCCAAAATATCAGTCCAAATCACCCCCAAAACAACAACAAATCCTCTTAAAACAGTCTCTAAATCCTTAAAATAGTAACATAAAAAAACTGCACTTATAACCCACAAAAAAACACCCAAAATAGTCCGTTGAAACGTCAAAACAGTGACCTGAACAGTGAGCAGAAAATACAGAGGAAATAGCAGCAAAACGGAGGCTAAACAACAAGCAAAACATCAAAACAGTGAGCTAAGATGCTAAACCAGTGAACCGGAGAAGTGAAGGAGCTTTACCCTTCCGATCTCCGCGAAACGCAAGTCCGAAAGTCGGCAAAAAAGGTTAGACATGAGGGTATTTTCCACATTCATTTTCTGTTTTATTTTCATTATTTATTGAGTATTGTTCGCATGATTGTTATGTGGAAATGAATGTTGTGGCCCTTGAGTAGATAAATATGCATGTATTATGAAATATTGTATGTTGTGGCTTTGGAATAAAATGAAAGATGTGTCAACTCTCGCGGTATATCGGATGGAAACCCGGACATAAATTTCATAGCCGATTCCGAATGGACGGTAGTATAATCTATACTCGGGATACAACTCCACGTACCGCTTGAGTAAACGGCACCTTCTTTTGTTTCATATTGCTTTGATTTATTTATTTTTCGTCATTTAAATTCTGCATGTTACTTGTGTATGCATGATGCGATCGAGTGCATGGGCTTAGTAAGTCGGATTAAAGGTCCCCTATTTGGAGGGGTTAAAACCCTTTACCACGATGTTTTGCCGCGCCGGTTGATGTGTGTTCGGTTGAATGTAAGAAGTGTTCAATCGGGCATACTAAGTTTGATATTATTGTCTTTATTCTTTGTATGCATGATGCGATCGAGTGCATGGGCTTAGTAAGTCGGATTAAAGGTTCCCTATTTGGAGGGGTTAAAACCCTTTACCACGATGCTTTACCGCGCCGGTTGATGTGTGTTCGGTTGAATGTAAGAAATGTTCAATCGGGCATACTAATTTTGATATTATTGTCTTTATTCTTGGTATGCATGATGCGATCGAGTGCATGGGCTTAGTAAGTCGGATTAAAGGTCTCATATTTGGAGGGGTTGAAACCCTTTACCACGATGCTTTTCTTCACCGATTGGTGTATACTCGATTGGATGCGAGATGAGTTCAATCGGATACGTGAGGTCCCACATTGTGGATTTGTTTGTCTATGAATGTGTTGCATGCATCAGGTCTGGTTACGTTCGAATGCATTCTCGAATGCCACACGAACGTGAACCTTCTGTTTACCGTTCGAACGTGTTCTCAAACGCTACACGAACGCTCATGCATTTTCTTAGTTTCATCATGCATCATGTCTGGTTCTGTTCGAACGCGTTCTCGAACGCTATACGAACGGGAACCTTCTGTTTACCGTTTGAATGCGTTTTCGAACGCTATACGAATGCGAACCTTCTGTTTACCGTTCGAACGCGTTCTCAAACGCTACGCGAATACGCACGCATTTTCTTAGTTTCATCATGCATCAGGTCTGGTTCTGTTCGAACGTATTCTCGAATGCTAAACGAATGCGAACCTTCTGTTTACCGTTCGAACGCGTTCTCAAACGCTACGCGAACACGCACGCATTTTCTTAGTGTTTCATGCATCAGGTCTGGCTCCGTTCGAATGCGTTTTCAAACGCTATACGAACACTAAGAAAATGAGTGGGTGTTTAATATGTATTTTTGGAAGGGGATTTGGTGGGATTTCTTTAATTTTGGAAGGGGATTTGGCTTGATTTATGCATGTGTTTAATATGTATTTTTGTTAATTTGGAAGGTGAGTGGGTGTGGCTTAGAGTGATTTGGGCGTGGGTTTGGCTCAGTTTGGTGGGATTGGTGTATGGTTTGGTGATGTGTGGGCTTGATGTGTGTCTTGCGGGGGTTTAGGCTAAGGATGTGTTTTGAAACAGAGGTCCAACAAGCGAACCCGAAGCTAATCCAGTGAATTAAATCCAACAAAAATGTCAATTATTGACTCTTCCCTTCCGACGTTCATTTCCCGCGACTTCCACAATTTAAAGAGGTAGTGTCTCCATGTGAGACTCATCATCGGGACTTATATGCAAAAATACAGTGTCTACAGTCGCCCCCACTTTGATGGGCCTTGTGAAGTGTGTGACAATGACAATCCTATCAAAGTTATGCATGCATTTTTACTTACATGGCTCGCCAGCTGTTGCTTAACTTATTTGTTATCCTGAGATGCTTTGAACTTTGGGCTTTGTTCCCAAACTGTATTGAATATGGGCTTTGTTCCCGAACTGTGTTGAGAGATGGCTTTATTCCCCTGGGCTTTATTCCTGAACTGTGTTAAGATAGGGCTTTATTCCCCTAGGCTTTGTTCCCGAGCTGTGCTAAGATAGGGCTTTATTCCACTGGGCTTTATTCCCGAGCTGTGCTAAGATAGAGCTTTATTCCCCTGGGCTTTATTCCCGAGCTATGCTAAGATATGGTTTTATTCCCCTGGGATTTGTTCCCGAGCTGTGCTAAGATAAGGCTTTATTCCCGAGCAGTGCTAAGATAGGGCTTTATTCCCCTGGACTTTCTTCCCGAACTGTGTTAAGATATGGCTTTATTCCCCTGCGCTTTGTTCCCGAACTGTGTTTATTGTGGGCTTTGTTCCCGAACTGTGTAGATTGTGGGCTTTGTTCCCGAACTGTGTCAAGATAGGGTTTTATTCCCCTGGGCTTTGTTCCCGAACTGTGTTGATGGCGGGCTTTGTTCCCATGGGCTTTGTTCCCGAACTGTGTAGAGAGTGGGCTTTGTTCCCTGGGCCTTATTCCCGAACTGTATTGATTGTGGGCTTTGTTACCGAGTTGTACTGAATGTGGGCTTTGTTCCCTGGGCTTTATTCCCGAACTGATATTGAAGTGGACTTTATTCCCGAACTGAATTGGTCGTGGGCTTTGTTCCCGAATTTGCTGAATGTGGGCTTTATTCCCGAATTGTGTGTCTTTGCTGCCTTTTCCTTTTCTTTAAAACCTGCGAACAAAAACAAAACAAAAAAATACGTGCATGTGACGTGTATGCATATATGCATGGATGTATTTCCTATTTCGATGGGTTAGGCCTTCCTTGTGCTCCTAAGTGCCTTTCGCCTACAAAAATCTTTAGTCGCCCCCTGGGCCTATTTTCTGTTTCCTTTTGCCAGTTCTTTTCTGGTGATTGGTCAGTCATCTTTAGTCTCATTTGCTCAAGTTCCCGTTATGTCCCACATTTGCGAGGTGGTAGACTGGTCGCTTCCAGTCTTGGTTTAGCTTTCTGCTCTTCGCTTCTTGCATTAGGTCAAAGTAGATCGTGTACTGATCCCAAAACTAATGATGATGCTGATATGGGCCTCAGCCCTGGGACTCATCCGAAACTGATACTGGTGCCGATGTAGGCCTCGACCCTGGGACGCATCCCCAAAACTGATACTGATGTTGATGTGTCTCCATACCTGGAGTGCCATACCCGGCAAAACTGATACTGATGTTGATGTGTCTCCATACCCGTAGTGCCATACCCGGCAAAACTGATACTGATGTTGATGTGTCTCTATACCCGGAGTGCTGATGATGTCTGTCTCCATACCCAGAATGCTGATGATGTGTGTCTCCATACCCGAAGTGCTGATGATGTGTATCTCCATACCCGGAGTGCTGATGATGTGTGTCTCCATACCCGGAGTGTTGATGATGTGTGTCTCCATACCCGGAGTTCTGATGATGTGTGTCTCCATACCCGGAGTGCTGATGATGCGTGTCTCCATACCCGAAGTGCTGATGATGTGTGTCTCCATACCCGGAGTTCTGATGACGCAGTGGGCCCTCGACCCTGGGACTCATCCCCAAGCTGATACTGATGTGGGCCTCGACCCTGGGATTCATCCCCAAGACTGATGCTGATGTGGTGGTTCATTCCAACATATTGTACTGCCTCTCACGAGATAATCCTGATAGCTAAAATATTTTCGTCCTCAACGGATGCTTCGCGTTGAAACCAGAGAACCTTCAAAGTACTTAATACACTTAGATCTGCTCGTCTGAATGAGTGATCTGAACTAGACTCCTAGTGTGTGTGTGCCAAGACTCTTTCGCAGCTTAATCTTTAAGTAAGCCAACTCGATGATTTTATCTCGGAGAATTGGATCGGTGGGTCTAACCAACCTAGATGTCTCGATCATACTCTGTGATTACTTCGTTATACTCAACATGATATGGTCTTCTTCTTTTTTCTCTTGTCTCTTTCTTTTCATTTTGAACTTTTTTTTTTTTTTCTTTTTTTCTTTTTTCTTTTTTTTTTCTTTTCTTTTTCTTTCTTTGACACACCTACCCTTTAAGGTAGCATTTCTCCTCATGGTGGTTCTAATACTCGCCCATGGGTAGCTTCACGCTTATCGGTTATAGGCGGTCTATTTTTCTTTTCTTTTCATTGTAGAGACTTTTTCTTTGTTCCCAACCATATCATATATCGGGGCATAAGTAAACCAGGATGGACATCCAGGCAAACGATCATTCATCGATCCATAATCTCTTCAACTAGTCACCTTGCCGACTACTCAGGCTTTCACTGCTAAGATCCTATAATTAAGTGCTCGCGAGTCTAGTCAAGATCAACTACTCAAAATATCGGATGAGAGTACCTCTCGCACTTATCATTTCTAAGGTTTCGCCCTAGAGAAAATAATTTCATCATCGGACTTATGTCTAACTATCAAGAACTAAAAACAAACAATTTTTTTTTCTTTTTTTTTCTCTTTCTTCTTCTCTTTTTTTTTTCGGCCCACCATGGTCTTTCTATCCTTGCCGTAAAATTTTCTGTTTCTCGACTTCCTTTGTCCCGATGTCCATGTTTACTAAACTATTCTTTGACAAGTCTTCTTTTTCCCAACCCAACAGATATCTATGATGGCTTTTAAGACACATGGGTTAACATGATGCGTGAATGCATGAGATGCATGAGATGCGTCCGATGTATGGAATATATAAGTCGGCCCATTATCGTTTTAAAGTATTCAATCATACTATTGCGTGGTGCAAACTTATCCCAGTTGAAAAGGCCCAACAAGTTTACACCTTTACGATAACATGGCTAAACAACTTCAAATAATAAGAGGCCTAAACATAAAGTGGCCTATCGGCATTTTAGAAGCTTTTAGCCCAATTACCATAAAGCACGGGCTTGTCCCAGTTTAAATGGCCCAACAAGCCCATACCTTATGACAAAAGGTCCAACTGAATCCAAATAACAATGGTCCTAAACATAGACATACGGAAATAATTTCTACTAGTTCTTCGACTAAGGTTCACATGTGGATTTACGGGAGTGCGGACAAAGGCTCTCGCTGACGAAGGATTGCCCACAACTATGACTCCCCACTCAAGGGTTCAAGCGACCAAGTGAGCACACCTTTTTTATACCTTAAGGTACGTGCCAACGAGTTATGGTGTGTGACTGACTGTCAAATGGATTTCCCATTGTAGATTTACCAGAGAGAGGGTGAAGCGAACTCTCTTAAATACCAAAGTCTCCTAAGCTCTTATCGCATTGGTGACATGAATAAACAACAAGTCCTACAAATTAGTCTGTCATAATGAGCTACGTGTAATGATTACCTAGGTGCCATCACAGTTTTTCCTTATAGAAAGGTAGTGAATAAAGGAAGACACCAAACCATCACCTAGCCTTAACAATGCCTTTGATTAAACCCATTTAATCCACTATAGACACGGTCAACTAAATCACAAATCATAAACATCACAAGACATGATTTCGGGGTTGATTCTCTATCACCAGTGGAGTCGCCAGACTGTAGGACAAAGAAATCGGTGACGCTATTCTAGGCTCGCGGCCTAGTTGGGAGTATGGAATAGCTCGTGGGGAACTAAACCGGAGAAATAACATGGAGTCCCCACCCAGTGTGAACCGGGATAAAGATTTAAGGCCGCACTCACCCCTCGCAAGGGAAGACCTCAAACATGTTGGGTTCGGATTGGTCCCTTACTTATGCCACTTGCAATGATGTGATTTGTGCAATATCTTAACCGAATCTACGCAACATGCTCTAGAATAACCTATATCTAGTTCATGTTCATAAAGATAAATCCTATGTCTAAGTTTGCATGCTTGGAAAGTAAGTCCTCATAACACACGACAACACACGACAATCTCATGAACATATTTCAATTATATAATGCGAAAAGCAAACAACAACATAAACCTAATGTAAATTCCCAAACGCAAAACAAATAACTACTCATGCTTAAAAATAAACAACTAAATCATGCTCGCATACAGGTTGGATGAAATGAAATACGTGTGTCTCTTAAGTAGTACGTGGCATTGTATCCCAAGTGCAAACCGCACTACCGTCCATTCGGATTCGGCTACAGAATTTACGTTCGGGTTTCCATCCGATATACCACAAAAGAGAACACGCATTCCGTTCACCCGAAATTCACATCATGCATCAACAAACGACTCTCATGCTATAATATATTAAAATAAATAAAAAATGAAGAATAATAAATAAAGAAGGTGCCCTCATGTCTAACCTCTTTTGTCGTCTCTCGAAAGCGCGTTATGCGGCCGTCGGAAGGGTTGATATTCCGCAAATTTCCTGGTTCACTAATCCAACATTTTTCCTCACTGTTTCACTGTTTGGGCTGCTGTTTTCACTCCGTTTCACTGCTGTTTGTGTTGTATTTTCTGGTCACTGTTTTTTGGTAATTAGGGGGACTGTTTTGTGGGTTATTTGGACTGGTTTGGGCTGCGGTTTTGGAAGGGTTTAGGGGGCAGTTTTTGTCACTATTTTGGGCAGTGTTAGACTGTTCAGGGGGAGTTTTCAAGGGTTAAATCTGTGGCAAAGTGGGCGGTGAAATTGGGCAGTGTACGGTAGTTTAAGGGGGCTGGACAGTGAGCGGTTTAGGCATGCAGTGAGGTAGGGTTTGCGGCTGTGTTTGGGCAAAAAATTTGATGATTTGTGCGGCAGTTTCAGGGGATGGTGAAAGTGATATGCGGACATGTTGATTATGTGAGTGGGGGCTAATAGATGAAGTGGCGAGTGGGCTGTGGCAATGCGTGAAGAGGCTGGCTAATGCGTGAATGAGTGGTGGAAGCTATGTGGCTAGGCGTGAATGGGGTAGTTATTTGCGTGAGTGGAGTGGCTGATGCGTGAATGGGTGAATTGAGTGAGGGTTTGTGGTTAGGCGTGATGAAGGCTATGGCTGATGCGTTGAGTGGCAGTGGCTTTGTGCGTGAATAGGCTGGATGATGCGTGAGTGGGGTTGGGGGGCAGGTGGCGTGTCGTGAGGCAGTGAAGTGGGTGAGCTGTGGCTAATGGCGTGAAGGTGTGGGTTGAGGCAGTGGGGCTGTGCGTGAGCAAATGCAAGATATGAGGTATTTGCGTGAAGGTCTACTAGGCTATTTTCTTGGTGTTTTTTTTTTGTGTGAATGAGCCAGAGGTTTAATGTGTTGGTGAAGGGTTCTTTTTATAGGCAAAAGGATGGGGACTATCCTTGTTTGAGAAGGAAAATGATTTGTGCATTAATAAGAGATATTTTTAATTAGTATATGATAAAGAAAAATCTTTTAATTAAGGAAGTGATTTGATTTAATTTGATTTATTCTCTTTTAGTTAGGGATATGATTTGATTTGTATCTTTTAATTAGAGAATGTAATTTAAGTGGATTGGGAAAGTATTTGATGTGATTTCTTTAATTTTGGAAGGGGATTTGGCTTGATTTATGCATGTGTTTAATATGTGTTTTTGTTAATTTGGAAGGTGAGTGGGCGTGGCTTAGAGTGATTTGGGCGTGGGTTTGGCTCAATTTGGTGGGCTTGGTGCATGGTTTGGTGATGTGTGGGCTTGATGCGTGTCTTGCGGGGGTTTGGGCTAAGGATGTGTTTTGAAACAGAGGTCCAACAAGCGAACCCGAAGCTAATCCAGCGAATTAAATCCAACAAAAATGTCAATTCTTGACTCTTCCCTTCCGACGTCCGTTTCCCGTGACTTCCACAATTTAAAAAGGAAGTGTCTCCATGTGAGACTCATCATCGGGACTTATATGCAAAAATGCAGTGTCTACAGTGATGTCTGGCATGGATTTGATTACTTTTATAATTTCTCTGGAGTTTATTTCTTTTCCGGTATTAAACCTTGTAACTTTTGTAAACTTTCAAATGATGCCCCTATACGAGACTCATCATCGATCTATGCATAAAAATGCAATATCTACTGTAGGATTAAAGAGACCGCACCTCCGGTCGTGCACCTGAAGATATGGTGGCAATTTGGGTCAAGATTCATTTATTTGTTAGATTCGATTCGCTTTAAAGCGAATACAAGTCTGAAAAATGGATTTGTTTAATAAATGGGTCAATTCGATTTGATTCGTTTATTAAACTAATCGAATACGAATTTAAGCTCATTAATTCATTTATTCATTTAGGATTCGTTTTATTATTTTTATTTACTAGTTCTTTTTGTTTTTCAATTAAGATTCGAGAAATTATAGCTAATTACCATAGAAAAAGTAATATTTTCGATATTTGGTGAGGTATTTTTAATAAATATATTAATTACATATTTCATATGTATATATTTATGAAGAATTAATGTAAATCAAGTGTGGTAAATTATTTTATTAAATAATATCACAACTAAACGAATATTCATATTCGTTTGATAAAAGAATCGAATACGAATCCATCACATTTTGATTCAATTTGTTTAGGATTCGATACAATTCGATTTGTTGATTCATTTTGCCACCCCTACCCGAAGACCCACATTTGCCCTTCATTTCCATGTTGGACCGCACCTTCAATCGTCAAAAATCATTCAGCCTCAAGTACGGGGATCCCATCCCCACTCTCCTGGCCTTATGGGACTATGTCAGCTCCTACATCGATCCTGTAAGCCTATTTTTCCTCCTCTTCCATTAGTGCATTCCTGAATTTAAGATTTCGATCTATGTCCGGTCAGACTTTCTGTAAAGTCCACCCCTAATTTATATATGTCCGACCACACTTGTTTTAAATTTTCGGCTTGATACATTACATGTCCGACATGATTTTTTTAACACATAAAATGTCTGGCCATCTCATCATGCATTGTTGCTATTGTTTTGTTGCTGTTCAACACTTTACTAGCTTTGATTCCATCTTTTACAGCTTGACGTTTTGCAATTGAAGGCCGGCGGCAGTCCTACTGACGTCAAGAAGTGGTACAATGAACTTTCCCCGGTTGTACAAGCCCGTATTAATGCCACTGAGTTTGAGCCCTTCATCCACTCATCTCTCCCCAGGTCTAGAAACATGATAAGAGATGATTGCATGCCCTGGTGGAGAGCTGGATAGATATGACTCACACCATCCATCTGCTGGTCAGGGAGACGACCATTACCCCAATGGACTTTGCATATGTAACCGGTATTCCCAGCGAGGGTCGTTTGTTGGAGTTTGATTGAAGCCTTTACATCCCCACCATTATGGCCATTTTCATCCACCATCTATCAAGGGTGCCCCATGGTTTGTTCTGGGGTCATTGTATACGGGGAGCTGCGGGCTCACTGGGAGAATATAAACCTAACTAGCGAGGAGGGGATAAATTTTCTGGTGCGATCATTCATTTTATACATGTTCAGTTATACCCTCCTCGTCGATGCTGCCAGCTCGGTAGACTTGTGTCTCATATCACCACTCTGCGATCTGGACATCGTACGGGAGTGGGATTTGGGTTCCCCTACTCTGACAGTGATATATCAGGAGCTGGACCAGTGTTGCTGTGATGGCTTATATATTTAGGGATATGGGTTTTTGGTAGAGGTACATGCATTTTATCATGCTTATCCTTTATTCCCGCGTGTTTGATGACTTACTTCAATTTTCTATTGTTATAGGTCTGAGTGTATGAGTTTTGCTTAATGGCCCGACCTTTTCATTTTTCCCAGGAGTAGATGGTGTTCCTCAGCTTATCCTACTAGGATGAGTCCATAGTGGGATCGTTGGATTCCCATGATATGAGTGTGCACATGGCTCTCCTAATCGGACTCTCTTAGAGTACGATGAGTCTTTTCCATTATTTTTTTCTTGATTTATATTTTCTATCTTCAGATAACATTATCCCTAGTTCTTTATATTGATAAGGCTTAGTGGGGGACCCACATCGATGACCTGCCAAAGTCCAGTCGTTCTTCGTTCCAGAAGAACGGACCACGTATGCTTCTCCTGGGTACTGACCAGCGACTCTGGTACCAGGTGAGTGTGTGTAATTCTTGAATTTGGACCCCCAGTCCCGAAGAATTACCGCTTCTCTAACTCTCTCCATGTTTTTCAATATTCGGATAGAGGGGGAGAAATGATGACGACCTTGAATGGCCTCATTTTCGATGGCTTTCTGGTATAAGTCTCCTACGATCAGTGGGCCCCCTTCGCTCTATTCGGATCTCTGCCGCTGTCAGATCACCGGGCCACTCATGTGTGTATCACTCTTCTGAATTCTTTCTTTCTAAGCTTTGTGTTATTTCTGTTGACATGTCTTTTGATGTAGGCCAGCAAGAGAGGTCGTGGGATGCGTCGCACACATCCACCTTCTGACGTCGAGAAGGAAGAAGAGGTTGAGCTACCGACTGATCCGACACCATCATTTTCTAGGCGATCTCAGGCCCATGCCTCTTCTTCTAGGCAAAACCATTATTCATCTTCATTGTCGGCTCCTCCTGATAGTATTCTCGACACTGTAGGTTTTTGGCCAGATCTTACATACATGGTTCGTTATGATGTTGTGGTGAACAAGGTTCGATCCTTATCTTTGGAGGGGATACAGTCGCTTATGTGGATGTCACGCATGTGAGTTTTCTTCAAGTGTTTGTATTCTTTCTGCTGAATTCTTGGTTTTCAATATTGACCCAGCCATTTTTTAGGTGTCTATCGGATACGCGGATTATTGCTACCGCATGGCACGGGCGGCGAAGGCGACGCTAACTTCCCAGCGCTTCTCTCACCAGATACCTATAGATAAAAGTTAACATGTATGCATGTATGCGTTAATGCATGGTTTTCTAACTTTGTTCATGATTGTAGCGCTATATTGAATAACACTAAGACCTTCAGCGTCGAAATTAATTATTACACAAGCACTTTACTTGTCTACAGTTCTATTCCAAGTGGTATGAGGTCCGCACGAAGTGGTTTCATTCTCAGCTTGTGTAGATGGAGCCTAAGCTATATCCTACAACGTCTGAGGATGAGGAGGAAAAGTCTGCCAATGATGAGGCCGATGAGAGGGAGTCTTCTGAGGAGTAGGATAGCTCTTTTGTATTAAAATATTAATTATAAAATAGATTTTTCTATAAAATTTAATCTCAATAAATGCAAAATGAAATTTTATTTCTAATTGTCTTATTGTCTTTCTTTATAATGCATATTAGATTTCATAAATATCACTTGAACATCATCAATACTCTTTGCAACCCTCTGGCTAGACTATATTTTGCTCATGTATAGAATGACTAGAATTAGGTAAGAAATTCTCATGTACGGCCAGATTTAGTGTAAAAGTTTGATCGGACGTCCCTCGATGTCTTATGGCAGTATGGTTCCTCATGATATTGGGAACCCGATTTTCATACGGCACAGCCCCTAAAATCCTATATATAGACCTCGTCTCCTCTTTATTTTCATCAAACACGGCCCATGTCTTCCCTTCTTTTCGCTTCTGAGGCTTCATTCTTGCCCTAACGCCACTACTTCTCCACAGAACATCCGACCAATCCAAAGAACATCCAGCCATACATTGCTCATATCCGGCCACCCTTTTATATATCCAACCACATGGTTTGCTCTTTACAGGATTTCCCCGTGTCCCTTATTCATGGGGTGTCTGATTGGTCACCCCCAGACTGTTAGGGTTGGTGCTCTGAGCGCCAATTTCTTATGTATTTCCCTGTAAATACTCTTGTATATATTTTATTAATGAATAAAATAAACAGTTTCTGTAATATAAATTCTTTTATTATATGGTAAAGACGTAAATGACCATAGAGTGATTGGTTATGATACAACTGCAAAAGCATCGCAACCGACATTGAGCAGTATCATAACAGTATCATTCTTTAACTATTCCTGGTCAAGATTTACAATTACTTGGTCAGTAAGTAAATCCGCTGAGACCGTTGTAGGCACTGCATTTTTGCATATAAGTCCCGATGATGAGTCTCACATGGAGACACTACCTCTTTAAATTGTGGAAGTCGCGGGAAACGGATGTCGGAAGGGAAGAGTCAAGAATTGACATTTTTGTTGGATTTAGTTTGCTGGTTTAAGCTTCGGGTTCGGGAACAAGACCCACAACTAATTCAGTTTGGGAATAAAGCCCACAGTCAACACAAGCTCGGGAATAAAGCCCAGGGAACAAAGCCCACATTCAGTACACCTCGGGAACAAAGCCCACAGTCAATATAGTTCGAGAATAAAGCCCAGGGAACAAAGCCCACATTCAGCACAGTTCAGGAACAAAGCCCACCATCAGTTCAGTTCGGGAATAAAGCCCACTCTCAGCACAGATCGGAAACAAAGCCCACAATCAGTTCGGGAATAAAGCCCACTCTTAACACGGCTCGGGAACAAAGCCCACTCTCCACGCAGTTCGGGAATAAAGCCCACATTCAGCACAATTCAGGGAACAATACCCTCAACTCAAATCGGGAACAAGACCCACGGGAACAAGACCCATAACCCACGGGAACAAGACCCACAATTCAGGGAATAAGACCCACAATTCAGGGAACAAGACCCTCAACTCAAATCGGGAACAAGACCCACGGGAACAAGACCCACAATTGAATTTGGGAACAAGACCCACAATCGGGAACAAAACCCGCAATTCAAATTGAGAACAAGACCCACAATCAGGAACAAGACCCGCAATTCAATTTGGGAACAATACCCACAATATGGAACAAGACCCGTAATTTAATTTGGGAACAAGACCCACAATCGGGAACAAGACCCGCAATTCAATTTAGGAATAAAACCCACAATCAGGAACAAGACCCGCAATTCAATTTGGGAACAAGACCCACAATCGGGAACAAGACCCGCAACTCAATTTGGAACAAGACCCACAATCGGGAATAAGACCCACAACTCAATTAGGGAACAAGACCCCCAGCTCACTTCGGGAACAAAACCCACTCAGTGGTTCGGGAACAAGTCCCAGGGGTCACAACACCTCGGCATCAATCTCAACTCAATTCAGGGAACAAAACCCTCATCTCAATTCGGGAACAAGACCCTCATCACAATTCGGGAACAAGACCCTCATCTCAACTCAGTAATGGTTCGGGAATTGACCACCTCACAGTAACGGTTCGAGAATGGACCACCTCAAGTAACGGTTCGGGAATGAACCACCTCACATCAGCTCAGATCGGTAATGAATCCTAGAGATCACAACATCTTGCACGGATGAACCTTAGGGGTCGCAGCACCTCACCACGACACCACCAGATCAACTCAGCTTGAAACATCTCATAACAACAGCAAGTCAGGTAGCAGCTGGCGAGCCAGGTAAGTAAAAATGCATGCATAACTTTGATAGGATTGTCACTGTCACACACTGCACAAGTCCCATCAAAGTGGGGGCGACTGTAGACACTGCATTTTTGTATGAAGCCCAGTGATGAGCCTCGTATGGAGGCACTACCCTTTAAATTGCGGAAGTCACGGGAAACAAACGTCGGAAGGGAAAAATTCAAGAAATAAATACATCAATAAATTTAACTCGCTATTTGGCCTCGGGTTCGCCCGATTAATCTCTATTTTAAAATATTAAGCCTCGGCCCAAAACCCTCGCAACCCATCCAAAGTCCATCTCGCCCAAACCCCAATCCAAAATAATTAAAACATTTAAAACACATGTCTAAATTAAATCAAATCCAATTAAATTAAAAAAAAAATGAATCAAATCAAATCAAATCACATTCCAAAATAAATAAATCACCTTCCCAAATTAAATAAATCAAAACAAATCACATGCCTAAACTAAATAAATCAAATCAAATCTCTTAAATCCTTTTCCTAAACTAAAATAAATCACCTTCCTAAATTAAAGAAATCATTTCCTTATAACACACCAATTAAATATTCCCCATAATTACACAATTTTCATTTCCTACCCATACAAGGAAAACCCTAACCCACTCTTATAAAAATACACACAAACTAAAACCCAATGGGAGCTCTCTTCACTCACAACTCTCTCTCTCTCTCACGCCTTATCTCTCTCTCTAAAAAATTTCACACAATGAATAAACCCTAAGAGCTCACCATTCACGGCAATTGACCACAAGAAAATCCTAATCCTCACGACACTCATTCTCTCTCCCATCTCTCTCTATTCCACTCACTCGGCCTCACCATACTAGGAAACCCTAAACAACTCTCCCCCTCTCTCTCACGCTTCCCTCTCTCTCACGTCCCTAAGTAGCCAAAAAACCCTAACAACTCCTCTCCTTCACGGAAGCCCATCTCTCTCTTCATCTCTCACATACCACAAGCTCAGACAGCTAACCTTCATCTTTCTTTTCTCATCAACCGAAAAGAAACAAACACCCAAAAGACCCTGAACACTTACACAACTCTCGGCTTTTCTCATTCAACACACAGACCTTGCACTTCACGCAGCCAACAAGCTGCCCTCACTCACCAAAAATTCAACAACAAACCCTAAGGCTAACAGATTCACTCGAAACCAAGCCACACACGACTTCAACCCATCCTACCTTCTCATCTCTCAAAAAACAGAAAGGAACCCTAAACATAACCCTTCAACCAGCCACTCAGCCAAGACACACTGTTGAAGACACGAAGACTCATGCGGCAAGATCAAAAAAGAAACCTAGACTCCTCTTCACCCTTAGACGCAACCCACCAGCCGAGCAAACATCAAAGAACAAATAGATAAACCCTTCAAAGCTACCCTCCACGTGAAGACGAAACCCACCGAGTGAGTAATAAAACCTAACCCTATCTTTTCATGCAATAAGCACCCCATTGGACGTGCAGCAACCATGTGAGGCCGAACAACACACTCTCACCCAAAACTGAGCACACCGACACACCCTGTCAACACACACGTCCCCTAAGCTAATAAAACGTACAAAACGAACCAACAAGCACCCCTATAACCGAACCAAATAGCCTGAAAAACATCCTAAAAACATCCTAAAAATAGTCCAAAATCACCGCAAACTGCACCTTGAAAACAACGACCAAAAATAGCAGCAAAAATAGAGAAAACAGTGAGCGAAAACAGCATGTGAAAATAGAGAAAACAACGAGCGGAAATAGCGAGCTGAAACAGCGAGTGAAAATAGAGAAAATAATAAACCAGTGAAAACAGCGGAAACGCTAACCCTTCTGGCGACGTCCCAATGCACTCCCGAGAAGCGACTTAAAAGGTAAGACCTGAGGGCACCCTTTGTTATATTTTATTTTTTCATCCGGGAAACGACATGCTTGGTTGGACGTGGAATACGCCCAACCGGGCATGCGAAGTCCTACATTGAAAATGGCCAAATTATTTGGTCACATATTTAATATTCCGCATTTAATTTTGTTTATTATTGTTTTATTATTCCGCATTTATCCATTTGATATGTTCATGAGATTACGTGCTCGCTTTTATTTTGTTTATTCCTATGTGCAAACTTAGATATTAGTTAATCTTGTATGTGTATGTTGCGTAGACTTGGTTAGATTATTGCATAAATCCATTCATTACAAGTGACATTAGTAAGAGACCATTCCGAACCCAACGGTTTGAGGTCTTCCATTACGAGGGGTGAGTGCGGCCTTAAATCATTTCCCAGTTCACACTGGGTGGCAACTCCATTATTCTCCGATTTAGTCCCCCGTGGGCTACTCCGTACTCCCGACCGGGCCGCGAGCTTGGAACAGCATCGCCGATTTTTGTGTCCTATCAAACACAAATAATAAATAACATCCTAAACATAAACGTAAATTAAATTACTATTGCAAAAGAAAAATAACTAAATCATGCATAAAGAAATATCATAATCATGCTTATAAATAAATAACTTATTAGACTAAATCATGCTTAAAACGCAAGGTTGGATGAAACGAAATACGTGTGTCTCTCAAGTGGTACATGGCATTATATCCCGATTGAAAATTGCAATACCGTCCATTCGGATTCGGCTACGAAATTTACGTCCGGGTTTCCATTCGATATACCGCAAGAGAGAACACATATTCCGTTCATCTGGAAATCACATCATGCACCAATCCATAATACTCATGCGAAATAAAGTAATAAAATAACTAAAAGTAAAGGATAATAAATAAAAGGGGTGCCCTCAGGTCTAACCTCTTTAGTCGTCTATCGGAAGTCCATTTTACGGTTGTTTCTGGTTGTGGTATTGGCTCACTGTTTTGTGGTAAAGTATGACTGTTTTGGCTTACGATTTGTGGGTTTTACGGGGTAGTTTATGGTGCAATTTTGGGGTAAAATCTGGACTATTTTATGGCATATTTTCGGTGATGTTTGGGTACAGAACTGGACAGTTTTCACGGTAGTTTTAAGGGTCAAAACAGTACCGTTTTTAGGACAGAATGTGCGGCAAAACTGGACTGCTTCAGGGGGCAGTATTGGCGTGAAGTAGTGGGAACATGTTGAGGGGGGCTGCTACGTGAATTGGTAGGTGGCGTGAGTGGGCTGATACGTGAAGGCAGGCTGATGAAGGCTATTACATGAGTGGCTTGTGGTGTGAAGGAGGGCAATATTGCGTGAGGCAGTGAGTGGAGTTGGGGCAGTAACGTGAGTAGCTTGTGGTGTGAGGTTAGGTTTATTTTCTTTGTGTTTTCATTTTTGAGAATGAGCTAGGGTTTTGAAGGATGGGTTAAGGCTTCTTTTTATAGGCAAATGAAGGGTAATCCTTCTGCGAATATGGAAAGGATTTGTGTATTTATGGGGATATATTTTAATTAGGAATGTCTTTTAATTTGATTTGATTTCTTCTCTTTTGATTAGGGATATGATTTGATTTTATTTGATTTGATCTTTTTAGTTAGGGACTGTAATTTAAGTGGATTAGGAATGTATTTGATGAGATTTGATTTGTATCTTTTAATTAGGTAATGTGATTTGTCTTGATTTTGGCATGTGTTAATGTGTGATTTTGTTTATTTTGGAATGTGATGGGCGTGACTTGGTCCATTTTGGTTGGCTTGGTGTGTGGTTTGGTGATGTGTGGGCTTGGTGTGTGCCTTGCGGGGGTTTGGGCTAAGGAGATGTTTTAAAACAGAGTTCCAACAAGCGAACCCGAAGCTTAAACCAGCGAACTAAATCCAAAAAAAATGTCAATTCTTGACTCTTCCCTTCCGACGTCCGTTTCCCACGACTTCCACAATTTAAAGAGGTAGTGTCTCCATGTGAGACTCATCATCGGGACTTATATGCAAAAATACAGTGCCTACAGTCGCCCCCACTTTGATGGGACTTGTGCAGTGTGTGACAATGACAATCCTATCAAAGTTTATGCAATGCATTTTACTTACCTGGCACGCCAGCTGTTGCTTAACTTTACTTGTTATCCTGAGATGCTTTGACCTTTAGGCTTTGTTCCCAAACTGTATTTAATATGGGCTTTGTTCCCGAACTGTGTTGAGAGATGGCTTTATTCCTCTAGGCTTTATTCCCGAACTGTGTTAAGATAGAGCTTTATTCCCCTGGGCTTTATTCCCGAGCTGTGTTGAAAGTGGGCTTTATTCCTCTAGGCTTTGTTCCTGAACTGTGTTAAGATAGGGCTTTTTTCCACTGGGCTTTATTCCCGATCTGTTTTGAAAATGGGCTTTGTTCCCTGGGCTTGCTGAATGTGGGCTTTGTTCCCAAACTTTCTGAATGTGGGCTTTGTTCCCGAACTGTGTTGACTGTGGGCGTTGTTCCCGATATGTAATGAATGTGGGCTTTGTTCCCTGGGCTTGCTGAATATGGGCTTTGTTCCCAAACTTTCTGAATGTGGGCTTTGTTCCATAACTTTCTGAATGTGGGCTTTGTTCCCGACATGTGCAGACTATGGGCTTTATTCCCGAGCTATACTGAATGTGGTATTTGTTCCCGAACTGATACTGATGTGGGCTTTGTTCCCGAACTGAATTGATTGTGGGCTTTATTCCCGAACTGAATAGGTTGTGGGCTTTGTTCCCGAATTTGCTGAATATGGGCTTTATTCCCGAACTGTGCGTCTTTGCTGCCTTTTCCTTTTCTTTAAAACCTACAAACAACAATAAGACAAAAATTGCGTGTATGCATGTATGCATGGATGTGTTTCCTATTTCGATGGGTTAGGTCTTCCTTGTGCTCCTTGGTGTCCTTCGCCTATAATTGTCTTTGGTCGCCCCATGGGTCTGCTTACAGTTTCTTTCTGTCAATTCTCTTCTGGTGATTGCTCAGTTTCCTTTGGTCTCATGGCTCAAATTCTCGTTATGTCCCTTATTTGTGAGGTGGCAGACTGATCGCCTCTAGTCTTGGTTTAGTTTTTTACTCTTCATTGCTTGCACTCGGCCAAAGTAGATCATGTGATGTGATATTCCAAAACTGCTGATGATCTGGGCCTCGACCCTGGGACTCGTCCCCAAAACTGATGATGATGCTGATGTGGGCCTCGCATCTAAACTGATATTGATGTGGGCCTCACCCCCAAACTGATACTGATGTGGGCCTCACCCCCAAACTGATACTGATATGGGCCTCGCCCCCGAACTGATACCGATGTGGGCCTCGCCCCCAGACTGATAGTGATGTGGGCCTCACCCCATGCTAATACTGATTTGGGCCTCGCCCCCAAACTGATACTGATGTAGGCCTCACCCTCGAACTGATACCGATGTAGGCCTCGCCCCCAGACTGATACTGATGGGGGCCTCGCCCCCAAACTGATGCCGATGTGGGCCTCGCCCCCAGACTGATACTGATGCGGGCCTCGCCCCCAAACTGATACCGATGTGGGCCTGTAGGCATTGTATTTTTGCATATAAGTCCCGATGATGAGTCTCGTACGTAGGCACTACTCTTTAGGTTGCGGAAGTCGCGGAAAATGAATGTCGGAAGGGAAAATTCAGAATAAGTATGTCATCAGATTCAATTCACATGTTCACTACTTTCGCATTCGTGCTGCGTTCGTGATCACGTTCGAACGTCAAACAGATTGAGGGCGTTCGTGTAGCGTTCGAATAAGCGTTCGAGCGGTGTCGGTACTTCTAGTTTTGCAGCTAGCCTCACGCCCAAGCCCAATTAACCCACCAAAACCCATCCAAAAAATAATTAAAATATTTAAAGTACATGTCACAAATTAAACTAAATTAATTAAATCAAATCACTTCCTAATCTAATCAAATATATCATATTCCTAATCAAGAAAAATCACATTCCCTAATTAAAAGATACAAATCAAATCATATCTAATCACTTCCATAATTAAAAGATTTTTCCCTATCACAATTAAGAATATCTCCCATAATTACACAAATCCTTCCCCTTTTTCACACAAGGTAAACCCCAACCCTTTGCCAATAAAAAGAAGCCTAAACCAACCTTGAAACCCCTAGCTCATTCTCACAAAAACACAAAAGAAATAAATTTAACACTCACGCCAAGGCAAAGCAAGAAGCAAAAGAAATAATTCTCTATTCTCCTCTTCTCATCACCGAAACCATAACCCCTAAACACCATCATCACCGAAACCCCTCCAAAATAGTAAACATCATCACTGAAACAGTCATTTAATTCCTCACTGCCAGCACAAAAAAAAAAACAGTCCTTGAAGCAGCCCTCCATTCACCGAAAACACACACGCAAACCATAACTTAAACCACCGAAAATCACAGCCCAAAACAGTCCCTGCAGTGACCGCAAAACAGCAGCCCCAATACCCCTTAAAGAATGCCAAAACAGTCCCTTAATACAGTGAAAACAGTGACCAGAAAATATAGCAAAAATAGCAGCAAAACGGAGTAAAAACAGCAGTAAAACAGAGGAAACGACAACTCAAAACAGCGAAGCAGCGAACGAGAGCAGTGGACCAGTGAACCGGAGGAGTTATGGAGCATCAACCCTTCCGACGGCCATGTAACGCACTTTCGATAGACGACCTAAGAGGTTAGACCTGAGGGCACCCTTCTTATTTATTCTCATTTTTTTTTGTTTATTAGAATTCCTTCGCATGAGAGTCGTTTGTTGATATATGTTGTGGTCCTTGAATGAATGGAATATATGTTCTTTCTTGTGGTATATCGGATGGAAACACGGACGAAAATTCCGTAGCCGAATCCGAATGGACGGTATTACGGTTTGCACTCGGGATACAATGCCACGTACCACTTGAGAGATTCATACATTTCGTTTCATCCAACCTTGTATTCGAGCATGATTGGGTTGCTAGTATGTTATTTATTATTTAAGCATGATTTAGTCGTTAGTACGCTATTAATTTCTGCATGTTACTTATTTATGCATGATGATATAGTGAGCATGGGCAAATCAAGTTGGATTAAAGGTCCTCCATTTTGAGGGATAAAAAGCCTAATGGCTACCTTTGTCACGATGTTTTACCGCGCCGGACGTAGTATGTTTGATTAAATGTGAGATATGTTTAATCGAGCATACGAGGTCCTATATTATTGTTGTCTTTATTTTATATGCATTGTAATATAATGCGCATGGGCTAACTATGGTGGATTAAAGGTCCTCTATTCGAGGGAAATGCCTGAAGGCTACCTTTACCACGAAGTTTTGCCGCGCCTTTTATTATGTCATTTACCCTTTGCATATCATTGCTTTATTTACGCATGCATTGCATTCTTGTGCGTATGGGCTAACTAGGGTGGATTAAAGGTCCTCTATTCGAGGGAAATGCCTAAAGGCTACCTTTTCCACGATGTTTTTCCGTGCTGGACGAGACGCACCCGATTGAATGTGAAATATGGTCCATCGGGCACACGAGGTCCTACATTGTGTATTTGTGTATCCATATATGTGTTTGTGTCATTTCAGATGCCATTTTGGCAATCTCGTTCGAACGCGTTTCCAAACGCTACACGAACGTATACATCCTGCCTCATTCCGTTCGAATATGTTTACGAACGCTACACGAACGATGCATTCTGTCTTATTCTGTTCGAACGCGTTTATGAATGCTACACAAACGTATGCATTCAGTCTTATTTTCGTTCGAACGCGCCTCAGAATGTTACTTGAACGCTTGTATTATGTTTACCGTTCGAACGTGTTTACGAACGATGCTCGAACGCGCATGTATTTTTTTGTATCATGCATCAGGTCCCATCCCGTTCGAATGCGTTATGAAACGCTATACGAACGTAGATATTCTATTTGTCGTTCGAACGCGTTATCAAACGCTACTCGAATGCTTGCATTCTGTTTACCGTTCGAACACGTTTACGAACGCTACACGAACGCGCACACACTGGACAGATTCCTTCATCATGTTTCATGCATGTTTGTTCCCTTAGTCATTCCCTTCCCCATCATATATTTAGTTAGCTCTCTTCAATATTTATGCCTTTACAGTTATTGTTTGTTTATGTTTTCCGCATTTATTCGATATGCTCATGAGATTGTGTGCTCGATTTTATCATCAATGCCTTTATAGTTGTTATTAGTTACATTATTGCACTTTATTGCTTAATACGTTCATGAATTATGTATCTTGCCTTCATTTCTTTCATCTATGATTATGGGTGTGTAAACTTGCATGTTGCTTAAATTATCTGGTACATGTTGCATTAGATTTGGTTGTATTATTGCATAAATCATTTCAAGTGGCATATGTAAGGGACCATTCCGAACCCAACGGTTTAAGGTCTTCCCTTGCGAGGGGTGAGTGCGGCCGTAAATCATTTTCCCGGTTCACACCGGGTGGTGACTCTATTTTTAGTTCTCCGGTTTAGTTCCCCCATGGGCTATTCTGTACTCCCAACCGGGCCACGAGCCCAGGACAGCGTCACCGATTTCTGTGTCGTACAGTCTGGCGACTCCACTGGGGATAAAGAATTGGCACCGAAATAATGTCTTGTAGTGATTATGATTTGTGCTTTAGTTAACCGTGTCTATAGTGGGTTGATGAGGTTTAATCAAAGGCATTGTTAAGGCTAGGTGATGGTTTGGTGTCTTCCTTCATTCACTACCTTTCTATAAGGAAAAGCTGTGAAGGCACCTAGATAATCATTACCCGCAACTCACTGTGACAGACTAATTTGGAGGACTTGTTGTTTATTCCTGTCACCAAGGCGATAAGAGCCTAAGAGGCTTGGGTATTTAAGAGAGTTCGCTCCACCCTCCCTTTGGGGAATCTATAACGGGAAATTCATTTGACAGTCAGTCACGCACCATAACTCGTTGGCACGTACATTAGTGTATAAAAAAGGTGTGTCACTTGGTCGCTCGGACCCTTGAGTGGGGAGACCTAGTTGTGGGCAATCCTTCATCGACGAGAGCCTTTGTCTATACCCCTATAAACCCACATATGGACCGTAGTTGTAGGACCAATAGAAACTACTCCTTTATGTTTGTGTTTAGGACCATTTTTATTTGGATCAGTTGGACCTTTTGTCATGAGGTATGGGCTTGTTGGGCCATTTAAACTGAGACGAGTCTGTGCTTTATGGAAATTGGGCCAAAAGCTTCTAAAATGCCCATGGGCCATTTCGTGTTTAGGCCTTTTATCATTTGAAGTTGTTTAGCCATGTTATCGCAAAAGTGTAAACCTGTTGGGCCTTTTCAACTGGGACAAGTTTGCACCTCGCAATAGTATGATTGAATGCTTTAAAATGATAATGGGCTGACTTATACTTTCCATGCATAGCACGCATTTCATGCATCTCATGCATACACGCATCATGTTAACCCCTGTGTCTTAAAAGCCATCATAGATATCCGTTGGGTTAGAGATTAAAAATAAAAATTTTATCAAGAAGGGTTTAGCAAACATGGATATTGAGGAAAAGAAAATCGAGAAACAAAAAAATTGTACGGCAAGGATAGAAAGACCATGGTGGGCCCAAAAAAAAAAGAAAAAAAAAGATTATTTTTAAGTCCTTAATAGTTAGGCATAAGTCCGATAATGAAATTGTTGCTTCAGGGTGAAACCTTAGAAACGATAAGTGAGAGATGTACTCTCATTCGATATTTTGAGTAGTTGATCTTGACTAGACTCGCGAGCACTTAATTAGAGGATCTTAGCAGTTAAAGCCTGAGTAGTCGGCGAGATGACTAGTTGAAGAGATGACGGATCAGTGAATGACCGTTTGCCTAGATGTCCATCATGGTTTACTTATGTTACGATATATGATATGGTTGGAAATGAAGAAAAAGTCTCTGAAAAAAAAAATAGACCACCTATAATCGATAAGTGTGAAGCTACCCATGGGCGAGTATTAGGACCACCATGAGGAGAAATGTTACCTTAAAGGGTAGGTGTGTCGGAAAAAGAAAAAGAAAGAAAAAGAAAAAAGAAAAAAAAAGTTCAAAAGAAAAGAAAGAAAATAAAGAGACGAAAGAAAGAAAGAAGAAAACCATATCATGTTGAGTACGAAGAAGTAATCACAGAGTATGATCAAGACATCTAGGTTGGTTAGACCCACCGATCCAATTCTCCAAAACAAAATCATCGAGTTGGCTTACTTAAGAATTAAGCTGCGATAGAGCCTTGGCACACACACACTAGGAGTCTGGTTCAGATCACACACTCAAACGGTCGGATTTGAGTATATTAAGTACTTTGAAGGTTCTTTGGTTTCAACGCGAAGCATCCGTTGAGGACGAAAATAATTTTAGCTATCAGGACTATCTCGTGAGAGGCAATACAACATGTTGATATGCGACATCACATTAGTATCAATTTGGGGGCGAGGCCCACATCAGTATCAGTCTAGGGCGACGCCCACATCAGTATCGGTTTGGGGGCGAGGCCCGCATCAGTATCAGTCTGAGGGCGAGGCCCACATCGGTATCAGTCTGGGGGCGAGGCCCACATCAGTATCAGTCTGAGGGTGAGGCCCACAACGGTATCAGTCTGGGGGCGAGGCCCACATCAGTATCAGTCTGGGGTGAGGTCCACATCAGTATCAGGTTTGGGGGCGAGGCCCGTATCAGTATCAGTCTGAGGGCGAGGCCCACATCGGTATCAGTCTGGGGCGAGGCCCACATCAGTATCAGTCTAGGGCGAGGCCCACATCAGTATCAGTTTGGGGGCGAGGCCCGCATCAGTATCAGTCTGGGGCGAGGCCCATATCGGTATCAGTTTGGGGGCGAGGCCCGCATCGGTATCAGTTTGGGGGCGAGGCCCGCATCAGTATCAGTTTGGAGGCGAGGCCCACATCGATATCATTTTGGGGGCGAGGCCCACATCAGTATCAGTTTTGGGATGAGTCCCAGGGTTGAGGCCCACATCTACATCAATATCAGTTTGGGGGCGAGGCCCATATCAGTATCAGTTTTGGGATGAGTCCCAGGGTTGAGGCCCACATCAGTATCAGTTTGGGGGCGAGGCCCGCATCAGTATCAGTCTGGGGCGAGGCCCACATCAGTATCATTTTTGGGATGAGTCCCGGGGGCGAGGCCCACATCAGTGTCAGTATCAGTTATGGGGATGAGTCTCGGAGGGCGATGCCCACATCAGTGTCAGTATCAGTTATGAGGATGAGTCCCGGGGGGCAAGGCCCATATCAGTATCAGTATTAGTTTTGGGGATAAGTCCCGGGGGGCGAGGCCCACATCAGTGCCAGTATCAGTTTTGGGGATGAGTCCCGGGGGCGAGGCCCACATCATTATCAATATCAGTTTTAGGGATGAGTCCCGGTGTCGAGGCCCACATCAGCATCAATATCAGTTTCGGGGATGGGTCCAGGGGGAAGCCCACATCAGCATCAGTATCGCTTTAGCATGCTGGGTATGGCACTCCGGGTATGGAGATATTACAGCGACGCCTCGGGTATGGGGTTCAGCATGCCGGGTATGGCACTCCGGGTATGGAGATATTACAACGACGCCTCGGGTATGAAGTTTAGCACCCCGGGTATGGCACAACCAAATAAACTCAATCCAAAGACTTTTGCAGGAAAATGGCACTCCGAAAATGGAGCATGGTTCGGAAATGGACCACTATCACATTAGACGCCGAAAATTGCACTCTGAAAATGGAGCATGGTTCAGAAATGGTCCACTATCACATCAGACGCCGAAAATGGAGCACGGTTCGGAAATGGACCAAGGAAGGCCTAACCCATCGGAATAGGAAACATATCCATGCATACATGCATACATATCACATACATGCAATTTTTGTTTTGTATTCGCAGGTTTGTAGCGGCAAAGACCATCTCTTCAAGTAACGGTTCAAAAATGAGCCACGTTCTCGCACAGCACGGTTCGGAAATGGACCACAACAGATGCCGGAAATGGCGCTCCAAAAATGGAGCACACACGACAGATGCCGAAAATGGCGCTCCAAAATGGAGCACACATAACAGATGTCGAAAATGGCGCTCTAAAAATAGAACACACACGTCAGATGCCGAAAATGGCGCTCCGAAATGGAGCACACACAACAGATGCCGAAAATGGCGCTCCAAAAATGGAGCACACACGACAGATGCCGAAAATGGCGCTCCAAAATAGAGCACACACAACAGATGCCGAAAATGGCGCTCCAAAAATGGAGCACACACGACAGATGCCAAAAATGGCGCTCCAAAAATGGAGCACACACAACAAATGCCGAAAATGGCGCTCCAAAAATGGAGTACAATTCGAAAATAGACCACCAGAACAACTCAGTTCGAAGCAGCAGGCAAGTCAGGTGGCAGCTGGCGAGCCAGGTAAGTAAAAATGCATTGCATAACTTTTATAGGATTGTCATTTTCACACACTGCACAAGTCCCATCAAAGTGGGGGCGACTGTAGGCACTGCATTTTTGCATATAAGTCCCGATGATGAGTCTCGTACGGAGGCACTACTCTTTAGGTTGCGGAAGTCGCAAAAAACAAATGTCGGAAGGGAAAATTTAGAATAAGTATGTCATTAGATTCAATTCACATGTTCACTGTTTTCGCGTTCGTGTTGCATTCGTGATCACGTTCGAACGTCAAACAGATTGAGGGCGTTCATGTAGCATTCGAATAAGCGTTCGAATTGTGTCGGTACTTCTGGTTTTGTTGCTAGCCTCACGCCCAAGCCCAATTAGCCCACCAAAACCCATCCAAAAAATAATTAAAATATTTAAAATACATGTCACAAATTAAATTAAATTAATTAAATCAAATCCCTTCCTAATCTAATCAAATATATCATATTCCTAATCAAGACAAATCACTTCCCTAATTAAAATATTTTTCCATATCACAATTAAGAATATCTCCCATAATTACACAACTCCTTCCCCTTTTTTACATAAGGTAAACCCCAACCCTTTGCCTATAAAAAGAAGCCTAAACCAACCTTGAAACCTCTAGCTCATTCTCACAAAAACACAAAAGAAATAAACTTAACACTCACGCCAATGCAAAGCAAGAAGCAAAGAAATAATTCTCTCTTCTCCTATTCTCATCACTGAAACCATAACCCCTAAACACCATCATCACCGAAACCCCTCCAAAACAGTAAACATCATCACCGAAACAGTCATTTAATTCCTCACTGCCACCACCAGAAAAAAACAGTCCTTGAAGCAGCCTTACATTCACCGAAAACGCACACCCAAACCATAACTTAAACCACCGAAAATCACAGCCCAAAATAGTCCCTGTAGTGACCGTAAAACGGCAGCCCCAATACCCCTTAAAGAACGCCAAAACAATCCCTTAATACAATGAAAACAGTGACCAGAAAATATAGCAAAAACAATAGCAAAACGGAGTAAAAACAGTAGCAAAACAGAGGAAACGACAACTCAAAACAGCGAAGCAGCGAACGAGAGCAGTGGACCAGTGAACCGGAGGAGTTACGGAGCATCAACCCTTCCGACGGCCGTGTAACGCACTTTCGAGAGACGACCTAAGTGGTTAGACCTGAGGGCACCATTCTTATTTATTCTCATCTTTTTTTGTTGTTTATTAGAATTCCTTCGCATGAGAGTCATTTGTTGATATATGTTGTGGTCCTTGAATGAATGGAATATGTGTTCTTTCTTGTGGTATATCGGATGAAAACCCGGACGTAAATTCCATAGCCGAATCCGAATGGACGGTATTGCGGTTTACACTCGGGATATAATGCCACGTACCACTTGAGATATTCACACATTTCGTTTCATCCAACCTTGTATTCGATCATGATTGGGTTGCGAGTATGTTATTTATTATTTAAGCATGATTTAGTCGTTAGTATGCTATTACTTTCTGCATGTTACTTATTTATGCATGATGATATAGTGCACATGGGCAAATCATGTTGGATTAAATGTCCTCCATTTTGAGGGATAAAAAGCCCAAGGGCTACCTTCGCCACGATATTTTGCCGCGCCGGACAGAGTATGTTTGATTGAATGTGAGATATGTTTAATCGAGCATACGAGGTCCTATATTATTGTTGTCTTTATTTTATATGCATTGTAATATAATACGCATGGGTTAACTAGAGTGGATTAAAGGTCCTCTATTCGAGGGAAATGCCTGAAGGCTACCTTTACAACGAAGTTTTGCCGCGCCTTTTATTATGTCATTTACCCTTTTCATACCATTACTTTATTTACGTATGCATTGCATTCTTGTGCGCATGGGCTAACTAGGGTGGATTAAAGGTCCTCTATTCGAGGGAAATGCCTAAAGGCTACCTTTTCCACGATGTTTTGGCGCGCTGGACGAGGCATACCCGATTGAATGTGAAATGTGTTCCATCGGGCACACGAGGTCCTACATTGTGTATTTGTGTATCCATATATGTGTTTATGTCATTTCAGATGCCATTTTGGTAATCTCATTCGAACGTGTTTCCAAATGCTACACGAACGTATGCATCCTACCTCATTTCGTTCGAACGCGTTTATGAACGCTACACGAACGATGCATTCTGTCTTATTCCGTTCGAACGCATTTACGAATGCTACACGAACGTATGCATTCTGTCTTATTTCCGTTCGAACGCGCCTCAGAATGTTACTCGAATGCTTGCATTTTGTTTAACGTTAGAACGGGTTTACGAACGCTACTCGAACGCACATGCATTTTTTTGTATCATGCATCAGGTCCCATCCCATTAGAACGTGTTATCAAACGCTATACGAACGCATATATTCTATTTATCGTTTGAACGCATTATCAAACGCTACTCGAACGCTTGGATTCTGTTTACCGTTCGAACACTTTTACGAATGCTACACGAACGCGCACACACTGGACAGATTCCTTCATCATGTTTCATGCATGTTTGTTCCCTTAGTCATTCACTTCCCCATCATATGTTTAGTTAGCTCTCTTCAATATTTATGCCTTTACCGTTATTGTTTGTTTATATTTTCCGCATTTATTCGATATGCTCATGAGATTGTGTGCTCGCTTTTGTCATCAATGCCTTTATAGTTGTTATTAGTTATATTATTGCACTTTATTGCTTAATACGTTCATGAATAATGTATCTTGCTTTCATTTCTTTCATCTACGATTATGGGTGTGCAAACTTCCATGTTGCTTAAATTATCGGGTACGTGTTGCATGAGATTTGGTTGCACTACTGCATAAATCATTTCATTACAAGTGGCATAAGTAAGGGACCATTCCAAACCCAACGGTTTGGGGTCTTCCCTTGCGAGGGGTGAGTGCGGCCTTAAATCATTTTCCCGGTTCACACCGGGTGGGACTCCATTTTTATTTCTCCCGTAGGCTATTCCGTACTCCCAACCGGGCCGCGAGCCCGGGTCAGCATCGCCGATTTTTGTGTCCTACAGGGCCTCACCCCCAGACTGATACTAATGCGGGCCTCACCCCAAACTGATACTGATGCGGGCCTCGCCCCAGACTGACACTGATGCGGGCCTCGCCCCATGCTCCATTTTCAAGATTGATTCTGATGTGATGTCATATATCAACATGTTGTATTGCCTCTCACGAGATAGTCCTGATAGCTAAACATATTTTCGTCCTCAACGAATGCTTCGCGTCGAAACCAGAGAACCTTCAAAGTACTTAATACACTTAGATCCGCTCGTCTGAATGAGTGATCTGAACTAGATTCCTAGTGTGTATGCGCCAAGGCTCTTTCGCGGCTTAATCCTTAAGTAAGCCAACTCGATGATTTTGTCTCGAAGAATTGGGATCAATGGGTCAAACCAACCTAGATGTCTTGATCACACTCTGTGATTACTTCGTCATACTCAACATGATATGGTATTCTTCTTTTTTCTCTTGTCTTTTTCTTTTCATTTTGAACTTTCTTTTTTCTTTTTTCTTTTTTCTTTCTTTTTCTTTCTTTGACACACCTACCCTTTAAGGTAGCATTTCTCCTCATGGTGGTCTTAATACTCGCCCATGGGTAGCTTCACGCTTATTGGTTATAGGCGGTCTATTTTTATTTTCTTTTCATTGTAGAGACTTTTTCTTTGTTCCCAACCATATCATATATCATGGCATAAGTAAACCAGGATGGACATCTAGGCAAACGGTCATTCACTGATCCACCATCTCTTCAACTAGTCATCTCGCCGACTATTCAGGCTTCTACTGCTGAGATCCCGTAATCAAGTGCTTATGCAGAATATCGGATGAGGGTTCATCTCGCATTTATCGTTTCTAAGGTTTCATCCTAAAGCAAACATTTCATCATTGGACTTATGCCTAACTATTAAGGACTTAAAAACAATCTTTTTCTTTTTTTTTTCTTTTTTTTTTTTTTTTTTTTCTCTTTTTTTTTTTTTTTTTTTAATTTTTTTGGGCCCACCATGGTCTTTCTATCATTGCCGTAAAATTTTCTTTTTCTCGGCTTCCTTTTCCCGATATCCATGTTTGCTAAACTCTTCTTGACAAATCTTTTTTTCTCTAACCCAACGGATATCTATGATGGCTTTTAAGACACGGGGTTAACATGATGTGTGTATGCGTGAGATGTATAAAATGTGTGCGATGCATGGAATGTATAAGTCGGCCCATTATTATTTTAAAGCATTCAATCATACTATTGAGAGGTGCAAACTTGTCCCAGTTGAAAAGGCCCAATAGGTTTACACTTTTGCGATAACATGGCTAAACAACTTCAAATGATAAAAGGCCTAAACACGAAATGGCCCATGGGCATTTTAGAAGCTTTTGGCCCAATTTCCATAAAGCACAGACTCGTCCCAGTTTAAATGGCTCAACAAGCCCATACCTCTTGACAAAAGGTCCAACTGGATCCAAATGACGATGGTCCTAAACGCAAACATAAAGGAGTAGTTTCTATTGGTCCTACAATTACGGTTCATATGTGGGTTTATAGGGGTATAGATAAAGGCTCTCGTCGACGAAGGATTGCCCACAACTAGGACTCTCCACTCAAGGGTTCAAGCGACCAAGTGAGCGCACCTTTTTTTATACCTTACGGTACGTGCCAACGAGTTATGATACATGACTGACTGTTAAATGGATTTCCTATTGAAGATTCCCCAAAGGGAGGGTGGAGCGAACTCTCTTAAATACCCAAGCCTCTTAGGCTCTTATCGCCTTGGTGACAGGAATAAACAACAAGTCCTCCAAATTAGTCTGTCACAATGAGCTCTACGGGTAAATGATTATCTAGGTGCCTTCACAGCTTTTCCTTATAGAAAGGCAGTGAATGAAGGAAGACACCAAACCATTACCTAGCCTTAATAATGCCTTTGGGTGCAGAACTGGACTGTTTTAGGGCATATTTTCGGTGATGTTTGGGTGCAGAACTGGACAGTTTTCACAGTTGTTTGAGGGGTCAAAACAGTACAGTTTTTTGGACAGAATGTGCGGCAAAACTGGACTGCTTCAGGGGGCAGTATTGGCGTGAAGTAGTGGGAACATGTTGAGGGGGGCTGCTACGTTGTAGGACACAGAAACTGGGCGACGCATGCTGTTCTAGACTCAGGGCCTAGTTGGGAGTACGGAGTAGACCACGGGGGACTAAACCGGAGAATAATGGAGTTGCCACCCGTTGTGAATCGGGAAAATGATTTAAGGCCGCACTCACCCCTCGCAAGGGAAGACCTCAAACCGTTGGGTTCGGAATGGTCCCTTACTTATGTCGTTTGTAATGAATGGATTTGTGCAATATTAACCAAGTCTACTCAACATACATGTTGGTCAAAGTAGTCTAAATTCTAGGTTTGCATGCTTCAACAATAAACTTTTCAATACGACAAACATTCGACATCACACAAAAGTATATTAAATGAAATACGATTTAAATATAATCAAACTCCTATTGCGAAATAAAATAATTAAATCATGCTAAAAATAAAACAACTTCCTAATAGCCTAATCATGCTCAAATACAAGTTTGGATGAAATGAAATACATGAATCTTTCGAGTGGTACGGGGCATTGTATCCCGAGTGCAAACCATAATACCAGCCATTCGGATTCGGCTATGGAATTTATGTCCGGGTTTCCATCCGATATACCACAAGAAAGAACACATATTTCATTCACCCCAAAATCACATCATATACTAATTCATTATTTCATGCGAACTAATTCTAAATAACATGCTCAAATAACCATCCTAAGTCATTATTTCATGTAAATTAATCCTAAATGACATGCCAAGCTAATCATTCATACTAAACACATAAAAATACATTTCCTAAATCATTATTTTATGTAAATAAATTTAATACAACATACTAAAATAATTGAACACATTAAACACATAAAATACATTTTTTTAAGCCAATTCCAACAACATGCCAAGTTAACTACTCATGCTAAAATACCATAAAATACATTTTTAAATCATTATTTTATGTGAGAAAATTCTGTAATATAAACCCTCAGGTCTAACCTTTTTTGTCGTTGCTCGGAGACGCGTTACACGGCCGTCGGAAAGGCTAAATCACCACGATCACGCCGGTTCGCTGTTTTAGTGTTTTGCTCACTGCTTTGCCGCTTCGCTCGCTGTTTTGAGTCCGCTTTGCTGCATTTCAGGTCACCACACTTTGCTCACTGGTTTGCAGTGAATTAAGGGTTGTTTTGGTGATGGTTTGGGCGAGAATATGGAGGGCTAAACTGGGCAGAATGTGTGCTGGTTCCAAGCAGAATGAGGGCTGATTCACGGTAATCCAGGGGCTGTATGCGGTAGTTTACGGAGTTATTTTCGGTGATGTACAAGGGCTGTTGCGGAGGTAGTTTACTGGGCAGTATTTGCGGTAATGCTGGGCAGTTTTCAGGGGTTATGTTTTGTAGTAATAGGCAGTTTTATGGGCATTGTTTGTGGCTTGAAGGGGGGGCAGTATGTGAGGGTTGGTGTGAGGCTTGTTTCGTGAGTGTAGGTGAAGGTTTGCATGAAGGCTATGGCTGGCAAAGGCAGTGGCGTGAAGGCTTGTTTGGGCAAGAGGGAATGACGTGTTGTTGAATTGTGGTGGCTTTGTGCACTGCTGAAGGGTGAAGGATTTCTTGGGCGATGTGGGACTAAATGGAGGCAGTTTTGTGCGTGGAAATTTGAAGGCAATTAAGGTGGGTAGTTTCCTAATAGATGTGGGATTGAGGGGAGTGATAGGTTGCAGTTTTTTGTTGGTTTGGGGGTATATTTGGGCAGATTTTGGGGTTGTTTTGAGCGTGAATGTGGGGGGCTAAATTGAACAGTTTGTGCGTTGGTTATAGTGGCTGGTTGGAGGCTGTGAGGGGCGTGTATGCAAGGGCTGATTGGAGTTAGTTTTGGCGCTGGTTTGAGGGTAGTGAGGAGATAGGTCTTTGGGCGTGAACTTGAGCTTGAAGAGGGGTGTCTTGTGATGTCTTTGTATGCTTGGTATATGCTTGATCTCTATTAGCTTCTCCAAGGCAGAAAAATGAGAGTTTATATAGGCAATTTGGAGTGCATTTAATAGGTAGGCCAAGGGCAATTAATTTGATACAAAGCTTTGTTGAAATGTGATGCATAATTGTGTTGCTTTGTTGACAATACACAAAGATGGTTTGAAAATGAATCAAAATGAGGTGGGAGGTGATGGGCGATGGGTGTAGGGAGTTAATGGTGTGAGGGAGATGCTTGACTTGGTGAGGGAGGCTATTAAATGGTGTAGGGTTGGTATAATAAATGGTTTGGAAAATTGATACCAAGGTCAAAGGTGAGGTCAAAGGTTAAAGTGAATAGGTAGAAGGGTAAGTCATGATGGAATAGTGCAAAGAGGGTGAAATTTGGTGTCATGGTCGTGGGCCTCAAGGGTGGTGGGCTTGGTGTTTGATTTGTTTTGGTTTAATGGGCTTTGGATGTGGATTTGGGTATCTAGGTGGGATTGGAAGGGTTTGCGGTGATATTCGGGTTGTAGATACGCTTTGAAACGAACATTCAGCAAGCAAAATCTGAGCGAACTTAGCGAATTAATTCTGAAATGTATTATCTCTTGACTTCACCTTTCCTTCGACCGCTTTCCGCGAACTCCACGACTAAAAGGCGGTGCCTCCTTATAAGACTCCTCATCGGGTTTGGTATGCAAAAATGCAATGCCTACATACGTGAATGGGCAGGTGGCATGAGTGGGCTGATGCGTGAAGGCAGGCTGATTAAGGGTATTACATGAGTGGCTTGTGGTGTGAAGGAGGGCAATATTGCGTGAGGCAGTGAGTGGAGTTGGGGCAGTAACATGAGTGGCTTGTGGTGTGAGGTTAGGTTTATTTTCTTTGTGTTTTCATTTTTGAAAATGAGCTAGGGTTTTCAAGGTTGGGTTAAGGCTTCTTTTTATAGGCAAATGAAGGGTAATCCTTGTGCGAATAGGGAAAGGATTTGTGCATTTATGGGTATATATTTCAATTAGGAATGTCTTTTAATTTGATTTGATTTCTTCTCTTTTGATTAGGGATATGATTTGATTTTATTTGATTTGATCTTTTTAATTAGGAAATGTAATTTAAGTGGATTAGGAAAGTATTTGATGAGATTTGATTTGTATCTTTTATTTAGGGAATGTGATTTTTCTTGATTTTGGCATGTGTTTAATGTGTGATTTTGTTAATTTTGGAATGTGATGGGCGTGACTTGGTCTCTTGGGCGTGGGCTTGGTCCATTTTGGTGGGCTTGGTGTGTGGTTTGGTGATGTGTGGGCTTGGTGTGTGACTTGCGGGGGTTGGGCTAAGGAGATGTTTTAAAACAGAGTTCCAACAAGCGAACCCGAAGCTTAAACCAGCGAACTAAATCCAACAAAAATGTCATTTCTTGACTCTTCCCTTCCACGTCCGTTTCCCGCGACTTCCATAATTTAAAGAGGTAGTGTCTCCATGTGAGACTCATCATCGGGACTTATATGCAAAAATGCAGTGCCTACAACCGTACGTGTCATATATTGGAATGTTGGATTCTAATGGTTTCTCAATGAACCATGAGTCTCAGGAGACTCGTATAGACATGTATGTGTTTATATCGGATAAACACTGAACGACTCACTGAAGATTCTTAATAGATGGTACACCAACGTCAATAAGAATGTTCTTGGGTTGAGTAAGCATAATGATCCTTCAACTTGAGATATCACTGTGGATATATGAGGTATCATCCACACTTTGATGGCAGTCACGTCACCGATCTATTTAGATCAGACATTCGCCTGTTCGTTGAGTGTGGACTGATCCTCAGGATATCCTATACGTATCAAGATAGGATCTGTCGGTTCTGTGTACAGAGCATAGGTATCCATTATGGAATTAGCAATCTGTTAAATCCATGGGCCCGTGGTACACTGTAGAAATCAGTTTTAAGTGTTATTTAAGAGATTGCTAATGGAATCGTCGACGAGATTATACCTAAAGAGGTTTGACGTTTATATCTATATCTTTGGGATAATCCGGATATTTGTGACTGAAGGATTATACGTATGTAGTGACCTCGACCTATATGGTTCAGAGATTTTATCTGTGTTCGTCATAATTTACGGGTGGGTAGATTATGGACACGAAATTAGATTTCGTGATGTATATGTCTGAACCTAGAGAGTCTCACTAATGAGATATACTCGTTGGGCACTAGATACATGCTTTTGAGATCTTTTGGCCATTTATTAAATGTCGAATTGTGATATTTTACATTTATTATTAATATATGTATTTTGATTATTTAATGTAAATATAATACATATATTTGAGATATTTGTATTTAATTATTTAATTATTCAAATGTTGAATAATTGAATTAGTTAAATATTTAATATCTTTTTTACTTATTTAAGTAAGATAAATGACATTTTTTTATTGGATAAAGTGGCCAATTTTGATTGGTTGGATTGACATGATTTAATTGGTTTATTTGTGATAAGGTTTGAATTATTTGATAATTTATTACCACAAATAAAAATTAAATCATTTTCTAATTTGTGAATTAATGAAATAAAAATTGAAAAATTAGTGGCTATTATTTTTTCCCTTGTGTCGGTCATTTAGGGAAATTATAAAAGATATTTTTTCTTTTTTGTTTCATAATTCTAAGAACCCTAAAACACAAAAACAAAAGAGAAAGAGAGAAAAGGAGAAAGAAAAGGAAGAAGAGCTTTGAAAATATGGATTTTTAGTAAGTTTTTCCTTACTTTTTCTTTATGAAAATTGTTTCTTTCATGCTACGCTTCTATATGAGTAGCTTAGTTTCTCCTCTACTCTTTTATGGATGTGTTTTTTATGATTGGGAACTTAGATTAAAGATGTTGGCATGTATAATTTTAAAGAAATTAGGTGTGGTTAAGCATTCTTTTTAACCATTTGATGGTAGTTGCCATTCTAGAGTCTTTTAGCCACTCATGATTGACCTACAATTTTTCTTGAGCTATTTCATGATGGTGAGGCTTGATTGGTGTTGTAAGAATTGAATTAAAGTCTTGAATTTGATTAATTTGGTCTTAATTTTTTTAATTTGTGAAATTATAAAATTAGGGTTTTTAACCTTCACCAAATTTGGGGATTTTCATATATGTGATGAGTTTTGATGTATATATGATGTATATTAAATTTGGGAATTTTTGGATTTGATCTTGACATGTTTTGAACAAAAAGGACCAAATTGCAAATTCTTGAAAATTGAGGGACCATTCGGAAATAATGGAAAAATTGTTTTCTTGAGTTGCAAATTGTATTTTCATGTATAAGACATGAATAAATCATTTTGGAATTGATTTGGAATCAATTAGAATTGTATTTGACAATTTTGGACTAAAATGATTAAAATACAAAGTTTTGGGGCAAAATGGTAATTCTAACAAATCTGATTTTTGGGTAAAAATTTCAGTTTTTAAGTATCGAGTAATTGAAATAAATTAGTTTATTTTAATTACCAAAGAAAAATAATTGAAATCGGAAAATTTTGATTTTTCGCGTTCTGTTACGTTTTACCCGAATTACCACCCGAAACCACAACAAAAATGGTATCAGAGCAGGTCTGAACCTCGACACATTATATGAATGTGCCTTTAAATTCATTGTTTAATTGCGTTCTCACTTGATACATGCTTGTATTTAATTAATTTGATTAAATTAAATTTGTTTCATCTTTGCGGAAAATCCATAATTAATAAGGTTTTATAAGTAATATGTATTGGATGCATATTTCTTGGTCCGTCTTATCAATACGGTTTTGTGGATATCTGTTCTATGACTGCATCTGAGATCGTGCCAAAGTAGTGAGGGTGTAGTTGATAGAAATTTATCCATACCGGATGTATATGTGATACTAGATAAATTCAAGCGAAAGAGGAAATCCTGAACGTGTCAAAGCTGTCAGGACTACGCAAGTATCTTGAATTTATCATTGACAAGTTTAACCTTAGAACGCCTCCTTGTGAACGTGCCAAAACTGTCACAATGAGAAACGACCAGGACCGGAACCCACGAGTCATTATTGAGTGATTGACAATGAGTTGTCTACCTAATGAATATACGTAGGCGAGATAGTGCCAAAGCTGTGAGCTGAAATATATTCATGGGATCCACCATTCGCTATTAAATTTAATTTGATTAATTGTTTGTTTGCATTCTGTTTGGGAATTACAGTATTGCATGTCATAGTGGGAGAGGCATTTTTAGATTAAAAATCCATGATCTATTTATACTTTGTTTGATTTATATTATATGAAACTATTATGTCTGCTAACCGTTTTTCGCTATCTATATGATAGATTTGCGATGGCGGCACCTGCTCCTAATCCTTTTGCTCGTATACTTGATACGAAAAAGCTTAAAGGCGCCGAAAACTTTACAGATTGGGATTTGGATATGAGAATTGTTCTTGGATCCAAACAAATAAAATATGTGTTCGAAGGTCCGTTGCCACTGGCCATAGCACCTGATACTACACCAGAGAGACATGAGACTCTCCAAAATTGGAGAGATTATGATAGAATAGTTAAATAATATATTCTCAGTTCCTTGGCACTGGAGCTTAAGAGGCAATATTTTGGATTTCCCGACGCATATACTATGATGACGCAGTTGCGAGAGTCCTTTATGAACCAAGAACGGGTCTCAGTTCATAAAATCGCTATGGAATTGTTCCATGCAAAATTAGAATAGGGACAGGCTGTGAGCCCTCATGTGCTACATCTGATTGATTTGATCGAACAGTTAAGGCGCTATAATTTCCCTCTCAATGACACTTTATGACAAAGTGTCATACTTGGATCTCTACCAGCGTCATATCACCAATTTGTGATGTATTTCAATATGAATAGGATTAGCTGTTCTTACCAGGAGCTGCATAAGATACTGCAAACTGCGGAGGAAGATTTGATGAAGGGAGTACCGACTCGCCCTCATAAACCCATTGCTTTTCCTGCTTCCTCCCAATCTAAACAGAAAGGGAAGAAAAAGAAATGGAAGAAAAAGAAGGGTACAAATCTTCCACCATAGGGTAAAGTAGCTAAACCCAAGAGAGCTGCCGAAGATAAATGCAACCACTGCAGCAAGATCGGCCATTGGAAGAGGAATTGTCCTGATTACCTGGCCCAGATCAGAAAGGAAAGAGCATCTACTTCAGATACTTTTATTTTTCCCATTATTGATATCTCATTAGCTTGTGAAGCTATGTCGTCCAGTTGGATTTTAGATTCTGCTTGTCCAATTCACATTTGCAATTCGTTGTAGGTGCTGAAGGAAAGTAGACGGTTAAAATATGGGGAGACGCAATTACGATTTGGGAGTAGCGACTATTTAGATGCAGTTGTTTTGGGCTTATGCGAGATTCCCCTGCCCAGTAGGAGCCTTTTATTGCATGACTTTTTTTTGTACCAGGGTGTGTTGCGAACATTATATCACTTTTTGTATTAGATACTGAAGCCTATAATGTAAATATTAAGAATCGTTCTTTATATTTATATGATAGATATAATGTTCAGATCCTTGTTTGTCCAAATGAGCATGGTCATTACATTTTGCATTCCTCACAAGATATCTTTAATGCTGGAATTAATAAACGTAAAGTATCTGATATAAATAATACTGAACTGTGGCATATGAGGTTGGGTCATATATGCATGAAACGCCTAACCCAGTTGGTTAAGAATGGTTTGATACCTGATCTTACCATTGAACCTTATCCAACTTGTGAATCATGCATTCGGGGTAAAATTACCAAAGCCCCATTTTCGGGTGTAGGACACCGAGCCACTGACTTATTGGAACTAATACATTCTGATGTATGTGGTCCCATGAGTCACACCGCTCACAATGGTTTTTCCTACTTTGTATGGTTATGTTTATTTGATGAAACAGAAATCAGAAACCTTTGAAAAGTTCAAGGAATTCTGAAATGAAATAGAAAAACAAACTGGAAAATATATTAAATGTCTTTGACCTGATCAAGGCGGTGAATATATGAGTGGTGAGTTCACCGATTATTTAAAGGAGAATGAGATTCTCGCTCAATATACTCCTCTGGGTACTCCACAGCACAATGGAGTGTCCGAAAGGAGAAATCAGACTTTATTAGATATGGTTCGATCGATGTTGAGTTTCACAGATTTACCTTATTACTTATGGGGTTATGCTCTTTTAACTGTTGCCCATCTTCTTAATAAGATTCATTCCAAGGTTGTTCATACAACTCCATATGAGATATGGACTGGTAGGAAACCAAATCTTAATTATGTTAAGATTTGGGGCTGTCCTGCCTATGTCAGGATGGCCCAGCCAGATAAGCTTTCGCCTCGAGGGCAAAATTTTAGGTTTGTTGGATATCCTTCAAATACGAAAGGAAATTTGTTCTATGATACTGAACATCGAAATATATGATTTTAAAGAATGTTAATTAGGTGTGGTTAAACATTCTTTTTAACCATTTGATGGTAGTTACCATTCTAGAGTCTTTTAGCCACTCATGATTGACCTAGAATTGTTCTTGAGCTATTTCATGATGGTGAGGCTTGATTGGTGTTGTAAGAATTGAATTAAAGTATTGAATTTGATTAATTTGGTGTTAATTTTGTTAATTTGTGAAATTATAAAATTAGGATTTTCAACCTTCACCAAATTTGGGGCTTTTCATATATGTGATGAGTTTTGATGTATATATGATGTATATTAAATTTGGGAATTTTTGGATTTGATCTTGACATATTTTGAATAAAAATGACCAAATTGTAAATTCTTGAAAATTGAGGGACCATTTGGCAATAATGAAAAAATTAGTTTCTTGAGTTTCAAATTATATTTTCATGTATAAGAGATGAATAAATCATTTTGGAATTGATTTGGAATCAATTAGAATTGTATTTGACAATTTTGGACTAAAATGATTAAAATATAAAGTTTTGGGGTAAAATGGTAAATTCTGAAAAAATCTTATTTTTGGGTAAAAATTTCAGTTTTTAAGTATTGAGTAATTGAAATAAATTAGTTTACTTTAATTACCCAAGAAAAATAATTGAAATCGGAAAATTTTGATTTTCCGCGTTCCTCTGCGTTTTACCCGAATTACCACTTGAAACCCCAACACAGACTTGGCTAAGTTGTCTGCTCTTTGTTACCTCCACCGCATAAAGGTAGATTATGTTTTCTTGAAGGATGCTTCAACATAATGAGATGACGATAATTATGTCTTCTTTTTTCATAGCCATGAACTATGTCCATTGCATAAGGAAAAAAAAGCTTCCAAGACCTTACTTTTCAACCCTGACGAGTTAGAGAAAGTAGTACCACACATTCTTCTATTAAGTTGAAAGCGATGCGTGATGTTTCTTCTAACACGAATGTTGAATCTCACAGTTGGAAAAGCATAGTCATGTTTTATATTTTGGCTTGATATTATTTGGAGGGTCGTGATGGTGGGAGAGGCGAATACTTACTGCTCCACATAATTAAGGGCATCAGGTGCGGCCATGATCCAACCACTTTTATCTTAGCTGAGACGTTACATGTCTTAAAAAATATTAAGCGAAATCTTGCCAGTCGATTTTTGGGGAGCCCCTTACTCTTGCATATATGCCGTAAATTTTTCCTACACTGTCATTGCAAATTTTCAACCTAGCGGGTTGCTCTAATGTTTTCCTAGGCCGTCTTTTCAGATTTTCAATCCAGTGAGCTAACACACCATTTTTTAGGTGTAGCTGCAAGAAAACCTGAAGCTCATTGCTCCCCCACTGATCTCGTCTTCATTTCCTATGGTCCTCTACATCATCTATCACGTGCCATGGTGAAGAAGAACCTCTCATATGATGCGTGGAAAGAGTGGCTGCATCAAGCATCTGATGTTGTAGAGATTTCATGGATATGCCCCATGTGGCGTCTCACCATGTTACCATAGACTTATTATGTCACTGCGTCCCTCTCTCAGGTCTCCTTATCAGCTCGTTTTACCTTCTAGATAGACTCTTCCAGCAGTACGAGCGTCCCCCATATCTTGCCCCTCTTGGACGTACTTTCTAAGGTGGCCTCGTGTCTCATCGATTTGTCTCAGGTCTCCATACCAGCTCGTTTTACCTTCCAGCTAGGCTCTGTCAGTAGTACGAGCGTCCCTCATATCTTTCCCCTGAGAGGCATACTTTTTAAGGTGGCCCCGTGTCTCATCACTTTATGGACCATTTCCGTGACAAGTGGGCTCAGCGACAAGTCTGGACTGTTATAATCCCGGAGTCTTCCAGTGCACCGGATATACATGTTGGTCCTTCTGATTCAGGCCTTGTATTAAAGAGGTAAAGAAAATGATTGATTACGCCCAAAAAATACTTGCGGTTACTTGCAGTTATCGCAGTATAGTTGGGGTGTCGATTTCTCAAAGAGATGGTTACATGAACTAATTTACTCAAACAAAAACATTAGCAGTAACTTAATAGATAGAGATAGATTGATTTGATAAAGTAAAGTAAAAACTATGGATAAATACTTAGGAAAATCAGTAGAGAGATATGGCAAAGCATCGAGAATCCCTCTTGTATCAAACTCATATATTTATTTATTGATTCTTGTTATTACTCAACTGAAAGTTTCACATCCCAAACCAACAACCAAAGGATATTCAATTCTACGCATATTCAATTCTAATTTAATCAATAATTATTTTCTCTATGTTAACAACACACAAAAGTCATCATTACGAGCTATCTAACGTCGACAATATACCCTCGGGCAATACTGTAGCAGAAGACCAACACATAAAATAACTTTACCAGTCACAACTGGTTTCACAAATCACACATAGAAGAAGCATGAAAGGATCTATATGAGAGTTGACAAAACACAGTTTCTGGATTCAACAATCGTAAGCTAATAAAGAACAACAACCATCAATTGTATTCAATTATATTAAACGTTAAAAAGTACTTTAGGAATCAACAACATAAATATAAGAAGTTTAGATACAAGAGTTCATCCTTAGCTTTGCCTAGGAGATTAGTTCTCCATGCGGAATAGAGATACAACCTTGATAGATCGGAGAAACGCCATGATTTCCTTGAAGTTCTTCGTTCTCCTCCCTTGATTTTATGTTTGTGGCTCTTTGTTCTCTGTTTTTCTCTTGTTTTTCTCTGATTTCTCTTCTATTTAGGGTTTGGACGAAGTTGGCTTTATATAGGGAGGCCTCGGAATCATAATACGCATCAAAGACGTTAAAAATCGAGGGTTTGGGGCGTCCGGGGAACCGCGGCGCTGGGGCGCCAATCCTGTAGGAAAATATATGCTTGCAACATTCTGGGGCGCATCACGATGCTGGTGAAGGGCGCGTCGCGACGCGTGGCTTGTTGGACTGGTTTTTGCGTTCTTCATTTCCTCTCTTCCCGCGCGCTTCCGATGCGTCTGTAAGGTCCCGAAATATGTATAATTGCTCCAAACTTCATATTCCATTGCTCCTAATAACAAAGCACAAAATAAAATCTAATTAAGATTAAAATATATGATAAACAAGCCGAGTTAGCAGTGTTCAAAGTACACTTTCAAGCATTTATCACAACCCCCAACCAGCTTATTGCTAGTCCCTGAAAATTCAAGCGTAAAAGAAAATAAGAACTAAATAAATAAAACTATCTAAGCCTTTTTCGTAAGGATCACGATCTCATTTAGCATATGCAACAAGCATTTAAACCCCTAGGTGCCCCTAGTGGATGAGTTATAGTCTCGTGAGGGCCTACAACGACGACACCCACAAATGTCATTTAAAGCATATACAAACATGCAGACTGAAAATAACAAAATACAATAGTCCCAACAGTTACACATATTATTATCCTCAAAAATTCCTAGTAATGAAATCAGGAAACCTTCAAAGTACTCAACGTAACTCAAATCAAAGTCCTTGAATAAATCATCTAAGCCAGACTCACTGTGTGTGTGTGTAAAAGTTTATTCACAGCTTGATTCCTAGGTAAGCCAACTTAATGATTTCGTTTAAAAATTGGGATTGATGGGTCAACCAACCTAGATATCTCAATTAAGCGTGTAATTGCTTTTATGTGCCCAGAATGGTATGATTTTTTTCTTTTCTTGTCTCTTTTTTCTTTTTTCGAATTTTTTTTTCAAGACACCTACCCTTTAAGGTAGCATTTCTCCTCATGGTGGTCCTAACACTCGCCCATGAGTAGCTTCACGCTTATCGGTTATAAGTGGTTTAATTTCTTTCTTTCGAGACTTTTTTCTTTTTTCTTTTTCTTTTTCTTTTTTCTTTTTTATTTTTAACCATACCATACATCATAACACTAGCAAATCAGGATAGACATCTAAGTAAACAGTCATTCAACAAACAAAATAAAACAATATATATTTTTTTATAACATGTAATATAATGCACATGCATACACCCACATACTTAAAGCTTGCATTGTCCTTAATGTAAAATAAAGATAAAGAAAAAGGATTAAGAAACAACACAACCAGACGCGAAGTTGATCAGGTTCCTGCTGGTAAGACTTTAGTTATGTGGCTGAGTAGGTTGGGCTAAAACTTGCATAAATACTTATGCAAATAACAAAAATAAAACATGCAATTAGCACACAATAAAATAAAACTACAAATAATAAAATAAAATAAATAAATGCAGATGCAAGGGTTGCCTCCCCGCTAGCGTTAAGTTTAATGTCTTCAGCCAGACGTAACCACCCAAGTTTGTAATGGTGGCTTCCATGTTGCGAATGTTGGACAGTTATCACCCATAGCGTCAATATTTGTACAGATCATGTTGTTGTTGTACAAATTAACTATGTGACAAAGGAGATTGCTCTCTTATCATTTGTGATTAGATCACCAAGATGTATAAATGATAGGAGGTCCATATGATTAGTTCCTGGATTGAGATGATATGAGACAGTATCAATCCACGAAGGTTTATTCATTAAATATCCCTAGTCAGAGTATTATCGAGATTGGACATCGATAATGCGTAAAAGACTAGTATTACACTTGTGCGCGTTGTGAGGGCATACCAGCATAGTTCTCATATATTTGGGTATAGGATACTCATGCAAGTGTAGTAGGAGGTTGTGTTTTACCGATGGTACGGAAAAAAACTTCGCTCTGGATAGACCCCTCGGAATTCCATTGGTAGTATGACTATGTGTCTATGGAAGTCCGAAAACAGGGTAGGTGTATTTGGTCTTAACCTGAGACTTGCACCGCTAATACTTGCGACAATCAATATGCTTTGGTTTTAGGTCGTCCAGGGCTTTAACAGGTTCTGCGTACGCCTCTGCTGGGTATATTGAGAATCGTAGTGTGTTGGGTGTGATGTCAAGACGGAAGTATCACTCCAGTCATAGTGGAGATGACGGTCACGTAGGATACGGAACAGGTTCTCTTATGTACTGCAATCATCGGGATAAAATGAGTAGGTCATGTTTATCCGATAATAAAGACTAGTTACCAGAGATCCGATATGTGCTTCGTACGGGGCAGACACAATTCCAGCCCCAGGCCTAGCACGTGACATCCGATACTGGATCGAAATATACAATACTACATATACTACGCCTGATATAGATCACATATTCCTGTAAGGATATTTCTGGAGAATTGGGTAGGCATGGCGCTTTGCTAGAAGCCAACCTTGTCTTGTAAATCGGTACAAACGTAGTACTAGGTACTTACGTGTTCGGATAGTCCGACGACCGAATTTACTGCCAACATATCCGGGGATCTCATGGGTCGCTTCCCGAAGATTCACCGATGACGTATGACTCGCACTTTATTAATCTGGGATTAATTAGATGAGAGAGAAAATTAATCTGGGATTAATTGCGGAGATATTTTATCTGGGATAAAATATCAATTAAATAGAAATAACGATTAATTTGGAATTAATCGATTAAAATAATATATTCGATATATTAAACGAAATTGGATTTCGACGCGGAATTGAAATTAGATTTAAATTCGGGGGAACGTGTTAATTTAGAATTAATTCGTTAGCAACGTGAATGATAATTATGCTAGGCATGATTATTTAATTAAATTAGATTTAATTACGACGAAACAGAAAATTCGTTAATTTGGAATTAGCGAACCCGAGCCCGGGATTGTTTGCGAGCGCATTTGCATTTCGAATTCGAGTGCGACACGCAAGTCAAATCAAGCGTCAAATCGCTAGTCACATCAATCGTCAAATCATTAGTCACTTTGAGTGATGTGACAACTTGTCACTTGATTGATTGAGTGATGTGAATAGTAGATTGGAGTTGTTGGAAAGCTTTTTGAAAGCTTGAATGACATATATTGTTATTTCAATTATTTGTATATGTTTTATTTTGATTTTTGAAATTAAAAGAAGTGTATTAGATACACTTAACATATTACAACCAAAAACAACTCTCTCTCTTCACTTTCTGTTCCTCTCTCTCACGCCCACAAAGGGCAGAATTTCTCTCTTCTTTTTCAGCTCATTGTCGAGAATAGAGAGGATGAATATGATGATTTTTGTGGCAAAAATCAAGAGTGCTAGCACACCATTTTGAGTCTTGCGAATGTGATAGGGAAACCAACCCGTGAGCTTGGAATCACCACCCAAAAGCTTGGAGCATGGAGATTGGAGATGGCCGAAATCTTGGAGGACAGAAACTGCTCACTGCCGAGCCTTGGAGGAGAGAAGCTTGAAGTTTTGTTCTTCGTCGCATCGCTCAACCGATCGATGTAATATTCCGCAACTTCCTTGATGTATTCGCATTATGTTTCTATGCTTGATTCGATCCTCGAGACTTAGAGTTTTCCCAACAATGGTTTCAGAGCGAGTTAAAAGCATGAAACTTGATTTAGTGGTTAAAATTGGGTAAATTGATTTTGAGCATGATTTGGTTGAATTGTTTGATTACATATGCTTAAATTATGTTTAATTGAAGTTTGATTGGATCAATTTCTTGAAATAATGATTGGACAATTTTTCTGCCTAAACTCTTAGCTTGGCCGAGAGATAATAAGCCCTAATGTCTTGGTATTTTTGATTTTTAATTCATTGGATGAGTTGAGATCAATTTGGAATTGTTGATTTGAGAATTAATTGGATTGAATTTGAAATTGGACAAAATCCCACCATTGCCGAGACTTTATGAGCATGAAATGGGTTTGATTTTTTGTTAAAATGTGTTGGACATGTTTTAATGTTAATAAGCATAATTAATTAGGCTAATTGATGTTTTGGAAATATTGATTTGAGTGATTAATTATTGAATTACACTTTGGTTAATTAAATATGAAATTTGGAATTTTGTAGTTTAATTAATTGGGCTTAAATTGGATTTGGGCTTGTAATGTTGTAAATGGGCTAATTAGGCTTGGTTGTACCAAGTTAGGTTTAGGCTAAATTGGTTGGATCCAATTGGGCCCAAAACCGTTTCCATAAAGTCCAATTATGACTTAATGGACCTTAAATTTTTTAATTGGGCCTAAATTGGTTTCTAGGCATATAAGGGTGATTCCTTTAAATAGGTTTTAGTGTTTGGGTTTGACCCAAGTTGACCAAAAGTCCATGCCTTAAGAAATTAATTGAAAGCCCATTGGACTTTAATTAAATTAACGTTGGACGTTAATCGGGCTTTGAGACCCGTAACGATTAAATTTGGAATTTAAGTCGTAAAGGTTCGTCAAATAAAGTGTAGTATTTAATTTGGAATTAAATAACGAATTAGTATTAAATGCAAATTGAATTGAATTTAATTTTGTAGTTTAATATAATTCATGAATTCGTACTTTGAGTACTTATTCGCAAAACGAGTTTGACTCGCGCAAAATCAAATCGTTGTTTGAACATTGGATGGTCATTAATTATCAGATTAATTAATTGGATTAGATTGATTGATAACATGCTTGTGTGAATACATGTTGCGATGCATGAATAATGTATATCGGATGGATATTACATGGGTGGGGCAATTTTGGAAATTGTTGTAACAAATTTAGAATTTATTAATTGGACCTGCGTGTCCAGCCTATTACCTCCTTACTCTATATATTTCTCTTCTCACTTATTCCCCTCAATGTAAATGAGGTTTCTTTAGAAGTGTTATGTAACAGGTAGAAGTAAATACTTGTGCTAGCAGGAGAGTGGAAAGAGAGAGATTTGTTCTAGGAATAATGTGTTGAGTATCCATCCGCATATCATTATTATTTATTTATATGCGCCTTATTATGTGTTTAGAATGCATGTTTAAGGGTGTAAGATGATGAGACCTTAACAAAGATAATAAATTGGTTGCCAATTTGCACGCGAAAAACCCTCACAAAATATTAAGCGTTTTTCCTTCCATTGAGTTTTTTACTCAAGATCCAAGACTGACATTGGCTTGTTGACAAAGTCAAGGCCTTTGTCCATCGAGGATGTGTTTGAATCATGAAGGCTTTGTTCCATATTGGTGTCTTGTCCAAGTTGTGGTTTGTTGGCCAAAGTCAAGACCACTTCTTGTCCATCGACATTGATTATGAAGCTTTCCATGGTCAATGGGTTCCGCTTAACTGGGATCACTAAGTTTGTTGTGCCAAAGCCAAGGCTTAATTGATTCAGAGGAAAAAGGTCAGGCAATATATTAGATATATTGGCATATATAGGATATATGTTTCGGACTTGGACGTCCCCCTACTGGATCTAGGAATTGGATGGGATCCAATTGATCTTAGAGATCTACCTAGTTAATTATCGTACAATTTGTTGGTCAAAGTCAAGATTGTGTGACATTTAACGGGATCCTAGCCCACTAAGAAACACGGTTTCCCGAGTACTCGACAGAGGGTTAGAGGCTCGCCGAAAAATAGTGGGAGGCAAGTATTAAATTTGCAATATTCGTTTAATAACTTGCCATACGCGCTCATTCAATCATTCGTCGTTAAGTAAATTATTTATTAGTTGGACTAATATTTAATGGTTGTTTTAAATAAATAGTTGGACTGTATTCAAACTATTTCATTTATAGTTGATTATATAATTGGATTATAGTAATCAATATATTTGATTTAATTAATTATAGTTGATTTTATAATTGGATTATAATAATCAATATAATTGAATTTAATCAATTAAATTATAGTTGATTAAATAGTTGGACTATAGTAATCATTATAATAAATAGTACCTAAAATCGTTGATTAAATAGTTGGACTATTAGAATCAAGATAAAATTGAAAGATTGACATTTAAAACTTAATCCTAGGGAAAATGTATTTAAATGGTTTAATTTTCAAATTGGGAATAAAATTTCAGGATTGTCCTGGAAACTAATAAGTTACTTTATTTGATAAAATAACATATTAGGCCTAAAGCCCGGAGTTGAGCAAAAGGTAGAGCATGATCTTTGGAAGATTCATGTGATGATAACTTTAGTGCTTAATCCGTTATGTTTTCCAAATAGACTCTTTAATTTCTTAATCAGAACTAAGGATTAGATCCTTAAAGTATGATAATGAAATTGAAGGATCTTCATAGATCTAATTTTAGATCTTAGAAGTATAAATTGCAATAGTAAACTCTTGGAGAGTTATTGGCTATTCTCAATGAGATAAAGCCAAAAGTTTGCAATAAGGCAAGAAGCGCAAGGCGCATCTTACTTCAACATTCGAGAAGGCCAAAGCTAGGCCGAACGCTTCTGAATGTGGAAAAAGGAAAAGGCAAAATCATTATAATCTTATGGGAAGATAAAGGACATATCCCAAAATGTCTGCCTAAATTGTGGCAAACCGGGATCGCGGAAGCGTGACTGCCGTTTGGACAAAGCAGACATGAAGGAATTGAAGACGGGAAGGCTCTGAATTCAAATATATTTTTCATAAATATGTTCACCACTAGTATTGAAATTGGATTTTAAATACTTAGTGTGGTACATAAATATGTACTGGTGTGTAGAATCTGCTATAAGCAGGATACTGACTTCAGTTGAGATTATCTGCGAAATGGAAACGGGATGAAAATCGCTGTTTTAATCGTAGATACCTAAGTTTAGGAACTACCCTTCGGGTGTGTACTTAAATTAGGAAACTGTTATAATGTAACTAGTTTGACTAGAAACATTATCCGAGTATCAGTGTATAACCCGTTGCGGGTATACCTTTATATTCTAGAACACTAAAGTGTTTTATTTTATAAAGATGATATTGAGATAAACACATTAGATGTGAATAACAAAATTTATATTTTGAATATAAATAAATCTCAAACGTATAACATGACAATCAAATAGCTCAAACTGATTTGATCAGAAGAGACTTAATTGTGGCATTGTTGTCTGGGACACAATTTAAACAAGACTCGTATATCCACACTTTCGAAGAGTGGGTACTAGGACAAATTTGATTCCAATCAAATAAAGTCTACGAAACTAGTTTATTAGGAAAAGTGCATATAACACTATTTACTTGGTAAATGTGTAAATGCCACCGATCTGTTAGCCCTAATTCATAGTGAAGCAGTGGGCCCATGTTTAGCTAGGCTAGAGGTGGGTATGAATATTTCGTGACCTTTACGGATGTGGCATCGCGTTATGGTTATGTGTTTCTTTTGAAACACAAATCGGAAACTTTTAAAGTTTCGACATGAAGTAGACAAACAGATCGGCTAAAGTATTAAATCATCACGGTTAGACCATGATGAAAATACTTAAACAATAAGTTTCTAATATACTTGAAAGAGTATAGTATTCTTTCAATGAGGACTCCTTCCGGAACACGTCAGTTAGACGGTGCGTCCGAACGGAGAAACCGAATTTTGTTGGACATGATAAGGTTAATCATGAGTCGCTCTAAGCTACCATTTCCTTCAACGGATACGCAAAAATAGTGCAGAACTTATTTAGAATAATGTTCCATAAATATCTGTTTGACAGAATTCATATTAGATATGAACAGGAAAGAAACTGGGTTTTCTCATTCCTGAAGATTTGGGTATGCTAGGCATGTGTTTGGATGATACCAAAATAGAACCCAAATCGGATAAGTGCCTAAGTTGTAGGTTATCCTAGGGAAACCCAAAATATAGTACATATACAACTCACAAGAGAACACTGTAATTGTTGCTCGCCATACGGTTTTCCTGAGAGGAATACCTATATGCAGTGGTAAGTGGGAGGAAAGTAAAACTCGATGAAAATCGGAGTAATACTATTCCAGGCACCGATTCCTTAATGGAACACATATATAGTTCATCAAGGATGAAACTATACCAATAATCTTCGAATACACAAGAACCACGTATGTCGGAAAGAGTCAGAAAACAACCTGGGGTATGGGTTTCTGATCTCACATCGAAGAGATGTCAATCTTATTGAGAAACCGAACTGACTACATATGAGGAAGTGATACAAGGTATCGACTCCCTATTATGGCAAAGTGCCATGATGTCCGAAATGGATTCCATGTATATCAACTATGTTTAGACACTAGTTGTTGTACCGCAAGGCATTATGCCTATTGGTACTATATAAGTCTTCAAGGAAGACATAAATGGAAGGCAACATACCAACGTACTAAGCTAGGCTTGTAGCGAAAAGGTATCGTTATGAAAATTGTGTCGATTACGACAAAACCTTTTACCTGTTGCCACGGTAAATCCATTTGGATAATGCTTGCTAATGCTGCATGTTTCATTCATGATATATGGTAGCTGAATGCCAAAACCGCTTTCCTTAACGGAAACCTTTTGGAGGATGTTTTCAACATCCTGACGGTTTTGTCGTACCAAAACTAGCAAACAAGGTTTGCAGGTTATTCGATCTATGGATGGATTGAAGCAAGCATATTGTTCTTGGAATTATCGTTTTGATGTAATCATAATGGTGTATGATTTAATTCAAAACGAAAATGATTCTTATGTATATAAGAAGGTTAGTGGGAGCCCACTGACAGTGAATGTCCTGTATAATAATGATAATATATCATTTCTTGGAAATGATATTCCCATAAATACAATCGGTGAAAGCTTGGCTTTCGAGAAAAATTCTCCGTAGAATTCTTGGGAGAAACAACCTTTATTCTAGGAATAAAGATCTACTGGGATAGATTTAAAGTTGTTGACAACTCTCTGAGAAATTGTACATTGAAATATGTACGCGACCTGGCGTCTCATACGCTTTGAGCATATGGAGTCACAAACAGGCCAATCCAAGTGATAGTCACTGGATTGAAGTTAAGAACATCCTTGAGTATCTTAGAGGAACTAAGGATGCTGTCTTATACTATGGAGAAGGAGAACTTGAAGTGACTGGGTTCACTGTTACAAGTTTCCTAACCGATAAAACGACTATAAGTCGCAAAACGGTACTACAAAGTTTGAATAACGGAACAGTGTGCTGGAAATCTTCCAAGCAAGATACTGTTACCGAATAAACAACAAAAGTGGATTATTGCTGCAGCTGAGGCAGCAATAGAAGCCTTCTGGATTGATAATAAATCTAATTAGATTAGATATAGTTCTGTTAGCAGCTGAGCTAGGCTACATCGCAGGCTAAAGAATTAATGGTCTCATCAACGATCCAGATACATACTTCGACTATTCATCTGATTCAATCAGATCATACATCGTGGCGATGTGATGATCGAATAAATCGCATCAGATGATAGTCATACAAATCCGCTGATGAAAGTCTTTTCTCAGAAATTTGAGCGAACCGTACATAGTTCGGGTGTAAGACACTCGAGTGACTGGCTATAGGCCAAGTGGGAGATTGTTGGACATTTATGACCCATAGCGTCACTATTTGTACAGATCATGGTGTTGTTGTACAAATTAATATGACAAAGAAGATTGCTCTCTTATCATTTGTGATTAGATCACCAAGATGTATAAATGATAGGAGGTCCATATGATTAGTTCCTGGATTGAGATGATATGAGACAATATCAATCCACGAAGGTTTAATCATTAAATATCCCTAGTCAGAGTATTATCGAGATTGGACATCGATAATGCGTAAAACACTAGTATTACACTTGTGCGCGTTGTGAGGGCATAACAGCATAGTTCTCATATATTTGGGTATAGGATACTCATGCAAGTGTAGTAGGATTTTGTGTTTTACCGATGGTACGAAAAATAGCTTCGCTCTGGATAGACCCCTCGGAATTCCATTGGTAGTATGACTATGTGTCTATGGAAGTCCGAAATCAGGGTAGGTGTATTTGGTCTTAACCTGAGACTTGCACCGCTAATACTTGCGACAATCAATATGCTTTGGTTTTAGGTCGTCCAGGGCTTTAACAGGTTCTGTGTACGCCTCTGCTGGGTATATTGAGAATCGTAGTGTGTTGGGTGTGATGTCAAGACGGAAGTATCACTCCAGTCATAGTGGAGATGATGGTCACGTAGGATACATAACTGATTCTCTTATGTACTGCAGTCATCGAGATAAAATGAGTAGGTCATGTTTATCCGATAATAGATACTAGTTACCAGAGATCTGATATGTGCTTCGTACGGGGCAGACATAATTCCAGCCCCAGGCCTAGCACGTGACATCCGATACTGGATCGAAATACACAATACTACGTATACTACGCCTGATATAGATCACATATTCCTGTAAGGATATTTCTGGAGAATTGGGTAGGCATGGCGCTTTGCTAGAAGCCAACTTTGTCTTGTAAATCGGTACAAATGTAGTACTAGGTAATTACGTGCTCGGATAGTCCTACGACCGAATTTACTGCCAATATATCTGAGGATCTCATGGGTCGCTTCCCGAAGATTCACCGATGACGTATGACTCGCACTTTATTAATCTGAGATTAATTAGATGAGAGAGAATTAATCTGGTATTAATTGCGGAGATATTTTATCTGGGATAAAATATCAATTAAAGAGAGATAACGATTAATTTGGAATTAATCGATTAAAATAATATATTTGATATATTAAACGAAATTGGATTTCGACGCGGAATTGAAATTTGATTTTAATTCGGGCGAACGAGTTAATTTAGAATTAATTCGTTAGCGACGTGAATGGTAATTATGCTAGGCATGATTATTTAATTAAATTATATTTAATTACGACGCAACGAAAAATTCGTTAATTTGGAATTAGCGAACCCGAGCCCAGGATTGTTTGCGAGCGCATTTGCATTTCGAATTCGAGTGCGGCACGCAAGTCAAATCAAGCGTCAAATCGCTAGTCACATCAATCGTCAAATCATTAGTCACTTTGAGTGATGTGACAACTTGTCACTTGATTGATTGAGTGATGTGAATAGTAGATTGGAGTTGTTGGAAAGATTTTTGAAAGCTTGAATGACATATATTGTTATTTTAATTATTTGTATATGTTTTATTTTGATTTTTGAAATTAAAAGAAGTGTATTAGATACATTTAACATATTACAACCAGAAATAACTCTCTCTCTTCACTTTCTCTTCCTCTCTCTCACGCCCATAAAGGGCAAAATTTCTCTCTTCTGTTTCAGCTCACTGCCGAGAATAGAGAGGATGAATATGATGATTTTTGTGGCTAAAATCAAAAGTGCTAGCACACCATTTTGAGTCTTGCGAATGTGATAGGGAAACCAACCCGTGAGCTTGGAATCACCACCCAAAAGCTTGGAGCTTGGAGATGGCCAAAATCTTGGAGGACAGAAACTGCTCACTGCCGAGCCTTGGAGGAGAGAAGCTTGAAGTTCTGTTATTACTGATCGATGTAAGTATTCCGCAACTTCCTCGATGTATTCGCATTATATTTCTATGCTTGATTCGATCATCGGGACTTAGAGTTTTCCCAACAGCGAACTGATGAAGACATGAGAAAATATTTATGTCTAGCTGCGGTAGTGTATGCATTGATCCGTCAGGGTCGACTGATGGCTGAGATTTTATCAATTGGTTCAACCTCCTTTTTAACTTCCCAGGTTTCGTCTTTAACTGAGCACTAACTTTCCTTCTCCTCCTTTTACGGTTCATTGGGAATAGTTTCAGTTCAGAAGGATTTGATTAAGGTTGTAGAGAAGTTGTTTTCTGGCAGGACTGTTTCTAGCATGTATGTAATTTGGCACTCCTCATTACCTTGTGGTTGTTTTTCAACATGAAAAAAATTTACTTCTAGTGTCATATTCCCAAATGATAGCTTCATGAGACCGTTCCTGTAATTGATAAGGGCATTAGCTGTAACAAGAAAAAGGTCTTCCTAATATGAGTGGGATTTTTGACTCAGTGTAAACCACAGACTGGGTGTCTAAAATCAGGAAATCAACAGGGTAGTAGAATTTATCAATCTGTACTAAAACATCCTCAACTACCCCCCGTGGTGTTTTAATGGATCGGTCAGCTAATTGTAAAGCTACTGATGTAGGTTTAATCTCACCAAGCCCTAACTGCACATAAATCAAATATGGCATGAGATTAACATTTACACCTAAATCTAATAAAGCTTGACCAAACTCATGTGTGCCAATGTGACAGGTTATGGTGGGACATCACGAGTCTTTATACTTTGGCGGAGTCCTCTGTTCAATTACTGCACTTGCCTGCTCTGTCAAGAATGCAGTCTTCTTGATAATATGCTTTCTCTTTATGGTGCAGAGATCCTTCAAAACCTTCGCATAATTAGGAACTTGTTTTATCACATGTAACAGTGGAAGGTTGATTTTTACCTGCTTTAAATGTTCTAGGATCTCACCATTATGGTCTGGAACTCTCACTACGGGCCTAAATGCTTGAGGGAAGGGTACTCTAACTTGGAAACGTGTCTTTTGTTCTGCTTGAGAAGTATCTTCACTATTATCCTTAGTGGCATCTATAGTGTTGGGAACAATACTTATTTCCATAATATTATTTATTAATAGTTGCACCTCTTGTTGTTATATATGTATTCGATCTAATTACGATTAGATTGAAACTAAATCTGATTTAATTATATGTATATATTAGACAAATACCCGATAATATATAATGTAGTGCGCAGTTACAAAGTAGTTTATAATTGACATTGGGAAGTGACACTACTAGAAGTATATTATCAAATAAAGTTCCTGGTCAAGATTTACTAACACGGGTCAGTTTGTTAGATCCGGTGAGATCAGTACATGTCGTATATCGAGACTTGGTCTGATGGTTTATCCCAATTAACTATGAGTCTTGGGAGACTCGTATTGACATGTAAGTGTTTATATTGGATAAACACTGAACGACTCACTGAAGATTCTTAATAGATGGTACACCAACGTCAATAAGAATCTTCTCGGGTTGTGTAGTATGGTGGTTCTTCGACTTGAGATACCACTGTGGATGTATGAGACATCCTTCACACTTAGATGGTAGTCACGTTACCGATCTATTTAGATCAGACCTTCACATGTTCATTGGGTTTGGACCGATCCTCAGTATATCTAGTGTGTGTCAAGATAAGATTCGTCAGTTCTGTGTACAGAGCATAGGTAGTCCAAATGTGATTAGCGATCTGTTAAATCTATGGCCATAGTATACTTCGAAAGTGAATTCCAAATGTTGTTTCAAAGTGGTGAGACTTGTTTTTTGTTGTAGAGATTAGATTAAAGTATTGGATTTTGTTAATTTTGTAAATTTAATTAATTTGAGAAATTAGGGTTTTAAACCTCCACCAAAATTGGGGCTTTTCATAAATATGTTGTATTTTGATGTATATGAGATGTAAAAATTATTTTGGTAGTGATTGGATTACACCTAATCTTATATTTGATAAATTAGGACCAAAATGATCAAAATATAAAGTTTTTGGGGCTTACGGCAACATGTTAAAAATCTGGAAAAAAATTTCTGGGTTGCATTTTAATGTATATAAGATGTACAAATTTGTTTTGGTAGTGATTGGATATCACCTAATCATGTATTTGATAAATTAGGACCAAAATGATTAAAATGTAAACTATTAGGACCCCACGACAATTGTGTTAAATTCAGGAAAAAAAAATTTGGGTTGCTTTTTAATGTATATATGATGTACAAATTATTTTGGTTGTGATTGTAAATCACCTAAACTTATTTTGAATAAGTTAGGACCAAAATGATCAAAAAATAAAAGATTTGGGCTTTTTGGTAATTACTGAAAAAATCTAAAAATTTTAAAATGAAAAGTTTAGAGGTTTTACGGTAATTTACTGAAATTATGATTTCTAGGTTAAATATTCTGTTTTTGAGTATTGAGTGATTAAAATAAATTAGTTTATTCAATTACCCAAGAAAATTAAAGAAATGGGAAAATTCAATTTTCCCGCTTTTCGCTGCGTAACCCAGATAATACGTACAAAACCCCAAAATATATGATTAAGCCTAATATGAGGATTGTGCCATTATTTAAAAGCGACGAATTGGACCCTTAGTAATCATGATTATTGGATATGGGCCTTGAAAATATTTAAAAATACCTAAATAGGCCAAAATATGGAGTACCATCATGGACGAAAGCTAGTAAAGGCATTACACTTATGTTTTTGGCACTTTTGGATCATAACTAAATATTTCAGGCCCAACAAAATTTTCATACAATTTGGCCCATTGACATTTCAAAGCATTTAACCAAATCATCATGAAATACAAACTTGTCACAGTGAAAGGCTCAACAAGTTTATATTTCACGGTAAAATGGTCAAATGACTTCAAATGTTTAGGGCCCAAAGACAAGCATTATGAGGCTTATTCCTAGAGGGAATCAACTATTGGCTCACATGTTAGTTTGATCCAGGGTTTAGGCTTAGACTCTCATCGGAGAAAGTTTGTCCACAATTAGGTCTCCCGACAAATCGACCAATGAACACACATTTTTTATACCCAAAGGTACATACAAACAAGTGATGATTATTATCACATAATAATCCACCACCTTGAGTGATAGAAATTTCATAATATAGAATGCCATCAGGGTTTGAAGGGTATGCAAAAGAAATGAAGACATGGTTAACCTCAATCTCACCATGAATACTAAAAAGTATTTTTTCGGGGCCGATTCTTTATCCCCAATGGAGTCACCATCTGTAGGAGCGAAGCCAGATTTACTGATATACCTATGATTCCGGCGACCACGACACTGTTTGACTCGCAGCTCGTAGAGAGTACGGATAGCCTATGAGAGGCTAACTGGAGAATAAAGGAGTCGCCGCCCAACATAAGACATTGGGAATGATTTAAGGCTGCACTATACCCCTCGTAAAGTCCGACCTTTGACACGCAATAACGGTCAAGATAAAATCCTTGCTTATCTTTGTGTCATTAATTGGTATAGTAGCAAGCAAAAGTCATTCCCACCGAAGATTGTTTTTAATTATATTAATTGTGTCACGACAAAAATAAAAGTGTAAAAAATTAAAGGGAGTTTGGAAATTATACACATGCTATTTTAAATAAAACTAAAGTAAAAATGTAAATTTAACAAAATTGCTTGGAAAGTTGAAACTATGGAGAAAAATATAGTCAAGGGTTTCACTCACCATCACTAGATAATGGATATAATTATGTTCAGATTTTATCTCACTTTCTATTGAATTTAACAACCTTAAGATAACACACAAGCTCGGATATCTCGAATATTTCCTTACTTAGTCGTCAAGTATGAAAAAGCTTCTTACTTGATCCCTATTTATTAAACAACCTATGATACGCACTCTAGATTTAATTTAATAAAAACATTAAGCTCTGAGAAAGTAGGTTGAATCAAGCATCAAACACACACGCATGGTTTATTTAACTTGAGTTATAAACTCCATGCAGTCAATCGAAAACATCCAGCCATCTATGATCATTGCACGGATCAACAATTTAAACTAGCATTCAAAACACTTACTTTCACTTAATTGCACACCTAAATAAATAAGAAAGTAATTTATGGCATTCGAATAAAAGAATATAACTATTACAAATAGAGAGTTTAATCAAATCTGAACTTTAAAGAAACTAAACCATATCTAGATCTTTGAAATCACCATTAACCAAATGAGTTTTAGCTACACATAATAAAGAAGTTCACAAAAGAAATAATTAGAGAAAATATAACAAACTAGGAGTGGAGAAAAATATAACTTTTGAAGGCTGCTATTATTCTTGTCTTCTGTCTTCTCTTTTCTCTCTCTCTTGTGTCTCTAATGAGGGTTTTAAGCCTATTATATATATAAATAATGTTCTAACCTAATCATAGTGATATGGGTTTTTGAAAATCAAAAAAGGAATGGACAAAAGCTTAATTGCATTCGAACATCCCTCAAACGTCCAGACACTGCCTCGGGGCATTAGAACCTCCGTCGTATGCGTAGCTACTGCCTCAATTTGTTAGAATTCTCTGACGAACGTCACTCACACGTCCGTTTACAATGTGTGGACTGGTTCTGAGAAGTAACTTAAAACACTTGTAACTTTCTCGTCCCTTAGCCAAATCATGAGTTCTTTATATGTACGCGAACGTCTTCAGGTATACTTTCCAATGCTACTGACCTCATATCAATTGGATCTCTAAATCCTCTGAAATATTCAAAAGGGTGAACAATGATCAGTTGACATTAGTCAGCTCTCATCACTTTACAAGGCCTTAAGCTTCTCTTTTGCACCAACTTCATTCCTTAATAAAAACACAACATAAGTGTATGAATTTGAAAATTTCACGAATTAAAATATATAACATATAAATACATTAAAATATCCAAATTATTTCAAAAGATTTTTCAATATTACTTGTATAATTGGCGTTCACAGTACACTTTTATAGACTCATCAACCTTAAACTCGTTTAGGTTCGGAATGACCCCTTACTGATTTTAGTATAATATCCAGGTTTAAAGAAGGTATCACCATACCTTATAATGAAATATCACACGGTAACAGTAAAGAAACACACAAATGCGCATACGTTAATAATAAGACAGTAAAGAAAAAATTGAATAAATGTAAACATCCAGAAACTGTCAACATAGTAATAAAATAATAATCAAATGAAACAGAGCATATATCTTAATGGTTTACCTTCGTGGAAGCCTGGCCGGATGTTTTTATATGCCATTGATGTCCAGCAGGACATAGTCCATGTCTGGCCAGATATGTTTCGCAAACCAGAGAGAAAATAACAATGATAATGAAATAGTGATAACAACAATAACTCAACAATAATAGCATAACGGTAATGCAATAACAAAGGCAAAGGCAAATGCAATAAAGCGATAATTAAATAAAACAGTAAATGAACATGCATAAGTAGCAGTAATGATACGACATAAATTAAATGACTATAAAATGAGGCAACAATGATAAAACAGTTAGAAAAAAAATGATATGGTACATGTCTTCACCGTCCTGGCTTCGTGGAGGCCTGACCCAATATTCTTTAAGAAATCATTGTCTGACCAGACTTAGAGTAAGTCTGACCGGATTTGCTTGTAAATCATAAAGTTAGGAAATGCAAGCATAACTATCAGTATTGATAAAATAGTAACGACGTATTAATATTAAGAAGAATTTAAAGTAGAGAAACAAGAATAAAACAATAAAAAACAGATGCGTATCTCCTCGGCCTGGCTTCGGGGGAAGCCTGGCCGGATATTACTTCTCAGGGATGTCCGGTCAAACATGCAATAAGTCTAGTCAGACATTCTGCGTGAATCATACAGAGAACAAAAAATAAATTACAACAAAATAACAATAGACAAGAAATGAAACAAACATGATAATAATAAAATAACAAGATCTGTAAAATAGGCTTTTCATATAATAATTTCCTAGTGATATATGGAATTATATCTCGAGAAAAATTCTGTTACCGTCCATTCGGAATCAGTTATGTAATTTATGTCTAGGTTTCCATCTTATATACCAAAAGGGAAACAAATATACAGTCTGATATATTATGACTTCTGTATGTTCGGACATATGTAAGTTATGTCCGGCCAAATATACTGTGTAAAATAATATTAAAAATAAGCAGAAGTAGTAAGGGTGCCCTCAGGGTGTACCTCTTAAATGTAGTTGTCTCAGAAGGCTCATATGAAAGCTTGGGTGATTACCAGATCGCTTGCCAAAATGGGAAACTCCAAGGGATCTTACTGTTTTTTTTTTTATCTATCACAAACTCTCTATGTGTTTTCTTAAATTTAAGGATTTCAGAATTTCGTCTCCATAAGTTGGCTCCAAAAGAACTTGTTGTTTGTGAAGAGTTTGTGCACTAATTTATAGTGCCCTGACTAAGACTAAAAAAGGAAGAGGAAATCGAATCCCTTCGCTGTCTCCAGTGATTGCCAATCTGCAGCGTCAGCTATAACTCGATATATGTCTGGCCAAACATCAATCAAGCCTATGATTTTAGTAATTGAAGATCTGCACATGGCTAAAAACCTAATGCATATCCGACCAAATATTTATTTTAAATATATGTCTGGCTGGACATTCATCAGACTCATGATTTTTGTGATTGACAATATATATGCTCACTGACAGCTGTCACATGTCCGATCAGATTTAGGATTTTCAGGATATATCCGGTCAGATTTTGTGGTCCAAGAAAAGACTGGCCGGACATAGGTGATGTCCGGTCTGAATTTGGTTACTCTTATGAATTCTTTAGAGTTTCTTTCCCTTCCGGCATTAAACCTTGGAATTTTTCCAAACTTTCAAATGATGCCCCCATACGAGACTTATCATCGGATTATGCGAAAAAATACAATATCTACACTTTTTATTCAACAGAATTGGTATGCTTCTCATAACAAGTATTATGGGGGAGACACACACACATATATATGTAAATTTCAAAGAGCAGTTTACTAGTTTGGCATTAAAGAAGCTGTTTTAAAGAGCATGTAAACCAAACAACAGAACTTGGAGCCAAGTAACGTATGCCCTACTTGAGAAGATGTGCTTTCAGAAGGTTAATGATGACAAAGGGAAATCAGCAGTTCTCATTGGAAGTAGCCACTGTCAGCCGTTATAGGCTGGTACATTGGTAGAATAGTGGAAGAGTAGAGCCGCTATAGGTCGGTGTAGTTGCAGAGGAATATGCTAATCAGATTGGCTAGTTTAAGGATGGCTGGGGAGAGTTATGGCCGCAATGATGAGTAAGTGACATGTGAGGATGTCAGAGGCGATGAAATAGTGAATTTGGAAGTCTATATATAGTGATTAAAGTCTCAGATTTAATGAGAGCAATTTTTGTTAGCAATTTTTGCATTTCACTACTTGAAAAAGACCTAGTGCTAAAAAACTAGAGATAGAGAGAGAAATATGATCAGTTACCTGATCATTTGAGAGAATTGTACCGTGCTTGTGTAAGACCCGATGTGTTTTATCACTTTCTGAGTCCATTCTCCCATTTGTAGCTCGAATCGATTTTGACCCCGAATAATAATAAAATATCCCCATTTCTCCCGTTGATGTAGGTAGGAGCCACTCTCCGCTGAACCACGTAAACCCTGTGTTTATCATGTCTGCTTGCTAAGTTTGATTTGGTTTCCTACTAACCAAATAAATTCACTGCTGATGGAGGTTTATTCGAGGGGTGAATTCTCTATTTACCATTCGAACGAAAAACAACAGTGACTTTTAAAATGGATCATACCGTTTTATACATACCATTTCATGTTTTCGTTTTGAATTTCAAATAAATTTATATGAAATAACAAATCTTTTACACCTAAAGATATGATAAAAGGATGTATCCTTTCATTTGGAAGGATGTCTTTCCCGAAAGACATATTTTTAATGTAATTTCGATTACTGGGTTGGCAATTTCGATCAACCGAACTTACCTTCAATAACATACATACTGGACAAAGTGCGGTTAATCAAACCCTTAATATATGTTAATTTCGATTGACCAAACTTCAGTAATAAAAATACATTTATTCTGGAAAAGTACGGGCTCTTGTTAATGACTCGCCGAAGTTGGTGGTGGAAATATAGATGAGTAATGATATTTAATTTTTTTTATTCTTTTTAATTCGTTTTCTTTTGCTTGATGTTGGCATAATTTTGCACCGAGATTTTTACGTGGGTTTACAAAGATGGGTGCACTTAGTAAATGCCAAATATTCTTTCTGATTCCGGAATACGGCCCAACATTTTCAATCGCTTACACTCTGACATGCTGTTGGGCCTCATAAAGCAAATAACATAGATCCGTTAAATCGAACCCGACTCACACTACCTGAACCGACCCGCAAGGCCTTTCCAGCGACCCCTCTTCGTCTGATTGCAAACGCCACTAAGCTTTTAAAATTCCAACACTTGAATTCAAGGTCTCCACTTTTTTCCAGTGATCGGTTTCAATCTTCGACAAAAAAATTTGGTAATTTTATTAACCTAGTTGTTGATTATTAGTTAATTAATGTTTAGCTTTTAAATTTCAAAATCTTGAATCCATGTATATGTTTTATTTGATTAGTTTTTTTTTTCTTTCAATTTTTTTATATTCAATCAACGTCTCCGATCTTTCCTTGTTTTTTTTCTCCCTCAGCAATAAAAAAAATCTCATCTATTAATTTTTAAACTTTTTTATATTTAGATTTTCGTGTTCTTTATTCATAAATCCCTTTAAATTTAATTGATTTTGGTCTTCATTATATTTTTGAATGATGTATTTTTTTGTAGTTAATTTAGTGTCAATTTCTTTCTTAGGGTTATTTTTTTGTTCTTTTTGTATTTAAATTTATGTCTTTATTATTTTCTGTTAAATATTAAAGAACCAATTTTTATCAATTTTTATTAATCTTGCATCAATTTGGCTCCTGTAGGAATTTTAAAATTCATGCTATGAAGTTTCTTTTTAGTCTTGAGAATGCTCTTTCATGAACCTTATCATTTATTCACTTTACATGGATAAATTATTTAGCTGTTTGATCATTATTCGTTTATTTTGGATATCCTTTGAGTCTTAGGTATATAATTTCCTTTATCTAATTTTAACTTTTGTTTTTTTGCTGTTTATCTATTTGTATGTTGACATAAATGAGTTTCTATTCTGTTATAAGGTGCTGCCTAAGTGGCACTTAGATGGGTCTTTCAAACAGTCGCTTAGCGGCTATAGGCGGCACTTGGGTATTTTAAGTTATGATTCTTTATATATTAGATAAAATTATGCATGTTTGACTCGTCAACCTGCACTTTGAGCTGCCCTTGGGTGGGTTGAACTACCAAAACCCCTTGCTCCACCTACCGCCTTTGACATTAGCTATGAAATTTTTTCAAATCTTTTTGCTTTTTGGTTTGTTTTGATATTTTATTCTATGTTTTACAAATTTTATTACAAATATCTCCTGCTTAACCTTATAGTACTTCTAGTTTATATCATGAGATGACTATATTTCTTTCATCGTTCAAAACTTTGATTGCTCAATAATCTCCATGTTTCATCCAGTGGCTTCCATTTAGGAAGTAGAAGCAAATCTTTGTTTGTTTGGTGTATCTTAAAGTAAATTGAAACTACGATGCCTGTCAAAGTGCAAAAATGTGCATGTAGATTTCTTTTTTCTAGACTAGTTGTTATCATGAATTATAAGTTCATTTTTAGTTGATGTTGTTGCTGAATTTTGAATTTTAAACCACAGTTAATGGATGACATGGACATTGATCGGGTAGTGGAAATACCTGACACTCCTGATAGACCAGCTGCACGACATATTAATGCTGGGGATTTTGGTGGGAATGAAAGAAAGTTATCAGTGGTTGGATGCTTGAGAAATTCTGATTTTATGGATGAAGAATGCTTGAATCAGCCGAGGGCCAGAGGTCGGATAGTCAATGAAAATGGGCACAATCAAAGACTTCATAGACATCATCCGGAAAACTACAACAACTTCGATAAAAGTGAGCAATGCAGTAATTTTATTTCTCTTCCAACAGAAGACAATTCATATGCTTCCCAAAATGCTTCTCTGTTTAGGAGAACAACAATAGACAAGAATTCTAAGCATGAGACCAGGGATTCTATTGGAGCAAAACACATGGATAGAGGGAAACAAACATGCTCTAATTCTCCTTCTAAATCATCTGCTTTTCGAGAAGATCATGCTAGGGTAGGTTTAACCGAACCGAATGGGTGCTCACAAATGCTTGAAATGGCTTTACCGTGTGGTAATTCGAAAAATCTTCCGGCAAAAGAGATAAGGGAAGAACAAACAGCAGCCAATTGTAGTTCTTCACATTGGCCCCCAAATTTTCCAATGAAGTCATGTAGTTCCACTAAGGGGAAGGGAAAAATAGGATATAATACTAGTAACGGTGTTGATTCATTTTTTGGTCACAGGAAAGTTGTTGATCTGTCTGGTGGTTGTCAGCATAACAATGACAAACAAATGTCTGCGTCTCATCATTCTTTAGTCTCACCAAGAGTCAATCGGCAGAAAAGATTGGTTCGAAATGGTTGTATCTCTCCACATAATATAGAGATTAAGGCTAAACAATTAGCTGAACATTCCCAAAACTGTTCCAAAGATGTTGACCACAATCCTTCCTTGGATGCGGTTTTCAGTGGTCCATGTACTATAGACATCAGTGATATAGTTGCAGAAGATAATGATCGTTGTACATCTAAAGGGATAATGATGCATCCTTCCACGTTAAAGGAACGTGAACCAAAGATTACTAATTTGTCTAGCAGGTAAACTTTTAATGCTGTTTCCTTAAGTCATATGATCATTTTCTTTATTGTATAGACGTCTGCTATTTATTCTTTCTTACATGCAACTGATAAACCTCGAAATCTATTAAAAAAATGTAAAGGTGTTAGACTGCCTGTACATTATCCTTCTTGTGTGTGCTGCATGTGGGTGTGCTACGTAAGGTAACCATGGTTTTTCTGTTTTTTCTTATATTTAATTTTTCTGAAAGACTGACTTTTCAGTCATAAGGTCATTCATTGGTTTGTTGTACATGACTAATTTTATTTGCTTTGACTTCTGTTAACTTTTTTAGTTTATTTTATAAAAAAAGGTTGCTTATTTGCTCTCTCTATGTAGTGATTGATATTCACCGTTCTTAACCCTGAAAAACAAAATTAAGTGCCTAATAGTGATATAACGTGCCCATATCTGTGAGACTGTGACCTTGCTAGTATAGTATGCTTAGTCAATGTATTGGGCTATGGTTATTAGAGAATGTTATATCTGCTTTTGCTTAATGTCTCATGGCCTAACCAAATTTTGAAAATATCCAGTTCACTTGGGAAAATCCTGTTTCACCTTGAACGAACCTGAACCACAGGGAAATGCATCTTCACAACATTAAGAACCCTGATTGTAAACCCTCTGATTTGAATAAAAAGTAAATGCTTTTGTGTTTTTCATGCCCAATAGTCAATGCTTTGCTATTATTTTCCGCAAGAGAAAATTTAATGTTGCAGAAAACAATGTAGTTTGCTTTGATGGAGTAAGGTCTGGTCCTAATATTTGCAAGCAGGTTAGAGGGTTTCTGTGATTCTCTGTGCATATTACCTTTTTCTACACTTTAACTATTAATAAGGCCCAGATTTCCTGATCATGTGACTTCTAACCTGTTTGAAGTATTTGCTCAGTTGAAACTTATCCTTCCGAAAATAAATACGTGACAGACAATAAAGACTTCATCCATTTTTGCTGATGCTGCTGAAATACTTGGCGGATCAGCTTGTGTTAACTCTAATATTTTTTTTGTGCTCTAGTCCTCCATCTAATCAAGGAGAAGTTAACAGAAATGGCCATGCCGCCGGCTGGAGAAGTACGCGCAATCATTCGAAGAAATTCGATCACCTATTACCTGATTCAACTGTACTGCAATCAGGGAGAAATGATGATCTGGACCAAATAAATAAATCATGTCGGGTTGCTACCACTGTCGCTAAAAGGCAAAAGAAACACGAATCAACTTCAAGTTATCGTGGACAAAGTTCTCAAAAAATTTCTCATGACTCAGATATTGTGTTTCTTGGTTCATCTGGGGAATCGTCTAGGTCAAGATCATCCAGAATCCAGAGTTGTCGACATCAGGGCATTTTGGATATTGATGATTTTTCACCTGAAATGAGTTACTGTGATTCCCAAGGAATAGATTACTCTAATAATGGCGACTCGGATGCCATTGCTAGACAGCTCGAAGCAGATGAGATGTTGGCTCTTGAACTCCAAGAACAGTTGTATCATGAGTCGCCGGTATTTGATGGTGCCGAGGTTGGTTCTCTTATTATGATATGTTTCTTATTATGATCTGGTCATTCGGTGCTTTAGATTATAATAGTTCTTGTTCTTGATATTTTAACAGATTGATGAAAACCTTGCAAGGGTGCTGCAGCAAGAGGAGGATGCACTCCGTTTTTCTAATCGAAATCACCATGGATTACAATCTGTAAGTATCCCACCAAACATAAAAGGAGATCACGTAGTCAAAAAAAGCTTCAAAGCTTCTGGAAAATAGGAAGCAACAAGATTTTGAATTTTAACCGGGTCGTAGTTGTAGAAGCCCAAGAATGCAACTAAAACTAAAGCAAATCACATCTTCATGCTATAGAAAATTTCAGCCATTTTCGTAAAACATGGGATCACTTTTTTCCTTTTTTGGTTAGAAGAACAGATGATTATCTTTGAACCAATGTATTAAGAGAACAACATTGTTAAAACTAAACAAGTAGCAAGACTCTAAAGCAAATTCCCGACTCTTGAACTTAGGCTTGAGTGCCTGCAGTTGGGGTCATATTGGCATTGAATTGTAATTCTGAATCCTTTTGGCAAGCTTCGTCAAGTCATTTGTAATTTGCACCCTACTGTATGGAATTCTATTTTCTTAAATGTATTTTTGTATAGCCATATAATATTTGGTTCTTCATATTTTATCATTCATTTCTTTTCAATTGTTTAGAACAGTTACTATTTCATTGTTCTACTAGTAGTCATATTTTCTCCGGTATTGTATAAATTGCATCCTTTAATGTTATTTATTCTGTATTTTACATAGAGGACCTCATCAAGTTTATACAGACTGCCTCGGTCACAACTCTTGCAGAATGCTTCAAATAGGGGAGGAGCTCAAGCCCGAGTTCAAAATTCTGCCGGAGTTGCACAGTTGAGGAGTCGCTTTCTCAATCGATCTCGTGCATCACCATCCAGAGGAAGAAATTTTCGGTTTCCTTTGGAAATGGATTTGGACATGGTATAATTTCTTTCCTTCTTTCTGTCTTTTATTTGTGGTTTTCTTGTTTTCTGTTTCCCCTGCTGCAAATTTAAGTGATGGACTGCAAATAGAAGAATTGTTTGACAGTTAGATGTACTAAATATCATTTGCACGTATGTTAAAATGTTAAAATTGTTTATTGCCATTTTAATTGTGATGGAATAGTTTTATTTGTAGATTCATGTGTTCAAGATTTCAAATTTAGACTTGGATAAACTTCAGTTATTCTGGCATTGCATAAATTGGATAAACAAATAAATGAATAAATTGATGGTGTTGCATGCTTCTGCCAAAAATCATGGTAATATAGTTTTAGGCTTTGAGCTACATTGATGAAGATACATGTTGTCCATAATCTTGACAATATTTCACTGATAGAGGTGTAAAAGGCTATATATTTTTACAGTGTTTTAAAACGCTATAGGTGCTAGTCGAGCGGCAGCCTAGTGCCTAGGGCACCTACGCGGGGCCTAGGAAATTAGTTGGCAGACAGTTAAAAATATAATATTTTCCATCATCATAAATAATCCAAATGATTCAAATTTAACCAAAATGTAATAAAATATAAAATTAACAACTAAAGTTAAGTCCACATTCAGAGGCCAAACTCTAAATCCAAAAAAAAACAATAAAACAAAGTTGGAAGTTACTAAATCTTCTAATCCTCCTCTAATTATTCTTCTCCATTTCCTTCAAGCACATGTTCTTCATTCGATTCAAACTCAATATCATTCTCCTTAAGTTCTTCATCGGAATCAAAATTTTCTTCATCAAGTTCCCTTAATTCAGCATTCTTAGCACTTTTATGAGGTTGCAACATTTCATCTAGCCCAGACGCTTCTCCAACCATATTGCATGTAAGCCCTGAACCGGGCTCTACTTCATCACCACCACCCTCAATAATACATCCTTGTGCATTACTAGCATCTTTTGCTAGTAATACATCCAATTTCATATCCCTCTCCCTTTTGTGCTTGTTCTTTAATTTGACATTAAAAGAAATAAAGACTAGATTGTTTAACCGATTCACATCTAGTCTATTCATTTTCTTCGTTTGAATCTACATAAAATTTAAATAAATAAATAAATATTAATAATTAAAATAAAAAATAAGTAACTAATAATACTTACCCCCTCAAACGTGCTACAATTTCATTCACACCCGGATGGACTAGTAGTTAATAAAAGGATTTTATTTCATTTTTTTGCAAGTTAGGTATATGATATCCATACGTACGCCACCATATAATTACAAATTAACATAAATAATTTAAATGAAATATACTAAGTATTAACATATATATAATATGCTAAATAATTAAAGTATTCACTTTGTTTTTACCTGGATTAAAAATATCAATAGATACCCCACATGCTTTTGCCGCCACTGTTTTACCAAAAACATCATCTTTTGTCTTATATGAAGCTAACTCCCATTTATGACCTTACTTTGCATATCAATGTCATTGGGAAAGAAAACCCCCAAAACTGTGAATACCCTATCCATTGCAGTCACATCATATTCAATGCTTGTATCCTTATAGTAGTAGCAAGGATTTAATAGATAAGTCGTCTTATGCAATAGAGTATCAAGCCGACCTTCGATTTTAATATCAATAATCTCAAAGATTTGCCAATAATTATTCTCAATATTGTTCAATGCCTCCTTTATCTATTCCTTTACCTTCTTTAGCTTTCATATACAAAACTCATGGATGGCTTCTTATCCCATCAACTAGTCGAAGCACCCTCACCAAAGGACCAAACACCTTCAAACATTGAGTCGCACCATTCCAGAAAGAAACACTTATTACCGTAGCAAAAGCCACTTTCCTTTTAGCTTTCTTTGACCATTTGCACTCATCCCATTCTCTACTAGCAAACATGGTTCGTAAACTTTCTTTTTTCTCCATTAAACTTTTTAAGTTAAGAAAGTTGATGCAAACCTAGTAACTCTTGGCCTCACTATTTCCCTCCCAATGTTTAAAAATACGTGGCGGCGCCTCAAGGCGGCTGGTCATTGAGGCGCGAGGCGGGCGCCTCAATGCGAATGCCAAAAAAAAAAGTTAATTTTTGTAAATTGATGAAATGATGATTCTTAATTAATAATAAATTTATTATAAATATTTAGTAATTTAATAAATTAATTATTAATTATTTTAACTAAGAATATTTTTGTAACTTATTTTTTATTTAAATATTTATAATAAATAATTTTATTGTTAATAATAAATTAATTTGATACCATCCACAATTAATTTTTTTTGAAAATCACTTGATTAATGATATTAACAATTTATAAATTATACAGAGAAATAATTTGGAATTGAGATCATGCAGATCATGACACAATTTTAAATAGTTTTCATTGCTCCTACGGAGTACAATAATTTTCATCATGCATATATATGGTAATAGTAATATTAATTTTCATTATTTTTACAATATAATTTGATACATAAATATCATCAAAAATCACAAAATCCATCATCAAAAGTTGACTCTCCCCATACAACTCAAACCCCCAAAATCAAATCACAGCCGTCCATCAAAAACCCCCAGCGAAATCGCCGCCGTCCAATTCTCACTGCTATTCCCTCTAATTATACACACACAGCACAAATAATTCTCTCTCTTTCTTCCTCCCATCGGCCACACAATTAGAAACCCTAAAAATGGACTCAGATCATTGTTGTTTTTGCAGATCCTTCGATTCTCGATCGTGTTCATCTCTTCGTCCTCTTCTTTTTCATATATTCGTCCTCTTCTTCTCATCTCTGAGTCTTCTTCTTCATCTCTTCATCTTCTTTATGCCTTTTTTATTGTTTATAAAGACGCCAAAACGACGACGTTTTGACACCCCCAAAACGTCGTCGTTTCGGTGGGATAAAACAAAAAAAAATGGCTGAACGTGACGGGCTGAGGCGGCCGCCTCACACGATGAAAGGCGGCAAAATCGGCTTAGGCGAATTAGGCGGCCGCCTCGAGGCGCCGAATCGCCGCGCCTCAAAATATTTTTTTAAACAATGGTCCCTCATTTTTTAAACGACCTCATCATGGACAAAGTCTTATGGTGGTCATAAACGAAAATTGGCACTATCAATGGTTTTTTATACTTCTCCGTTTCCTATCACTCCAAACTTCTGTCATGATTGAACATCCGTTCCAGTGTTATTAAAGGCGCGCCTCAGGAGAGGCGACTGGCAATGCGCCTCATATACCATCAGGCGAGGCGACACCACTCAGGCGCGCGCCTAAGCGTCGAGGCGCGCGCCTGAGTGGTCAAGAAAAGGCGCGCCTTAGGCGCAAAAAAAGGACCCGTTTTGTATTTTTGTAACCCACCCAAGCCCGACCCAAAAACCTAAAAAACCCAACCCAAATCACAATTTTTTGACTTAAATCAAAACCCTAACTGCCGATTTTGGCATTAACAAAACAAAACCCTAACTCTCCCTTACACTCTCCTCTCCCTCACGCCCCCCCCCCCCTCTCTCACCCAAGCCCTCTAACAAGTAATCAAAAAAACCCTAACTCACGATCTCCCTCTCCCTAAGGGCTAAGAATAAAACTCTAAGAGGTATGTAAGATTTTTGTTTTTTAATTTTTTTTTTGGATTGCAGCTGAATGCTGCTGCTATGTATATCACAGCAGCAGCATGCTGCTGTGCTGTGTGATATTCACAGCAGCACAGCAGCTGCTGGCTGCTGTGAATATCACAGCAGCAGCCTGCTGCTGTGAATAGCAGCACAGCAGCTGCAGGCTGCTGTGATATCCTATTTTGGATATACATTTTGAATTTATTTTGATAAATTTTGTTTTTGAATATGTAACTTTTATGCCATTGGATATGAACTTTTATGCTCTTGGATATTAAGTTATGAACTTTTGTTTTAGATGTGATTATATGAAGATTGGAATCTTGCTTTTGGTTTTGGATATGAACTTGTAATTTATAAATGAAATTTAAGATAAGAACTATAAAAAAAAAAGTTAAATATCATTTATGGCTAATTGATAGTGTGAAACAATCTTATACATTGTTTTTCTATATATTTTTACATATTTTGTTATATTTTGCGCCTCACATTCCTCAGGCGCGCGCCTAGGCTCCAGGACCTTTTGCGCCTCGGTGCGCCTTGCGCCTTAAATAACACTGATCCGTTCTCTTTCCACTCTTCATGTTATTGTAGACACTTTAATGCTTTCAACCTTCTATTTCAATAATGGCTCCCTCAATTCATATTGGCTCGGAGGTTTGAAACTCAGTCCAAATTGACCAATTGCCTCCGTCATGGCTATGAAGCTATCACTGTAAATGATATTGAAAGGAATACTGGATTCATAAACCCACTTAGCGAAAAATCACTTCACATTGTGTCTTTTCTTAAAAAGTGTTTTATTAATATTTTGTTGTTGCATTGTTTTACCATCACTTATTGAAGAATCATGAGTGGTTGCCACTGTCCACCTATCCAGAAGGCCTTGATAATAAGGGGGTCTTGATACTAACCCTTGTACTTTATGAATTTCATCTTCTCCATCGCCCTCAATTTTAACTCATTGCCTTATCTCACTCACATCCATCTCTCGCTTTTTATTCCTTGCCTCTAAAATAACATGTTTACACTTCTCTTGATCCTCTTTACTTGACTTAGGACACTTGGCAACATTCCCCGATATTATATTTTCTTTCATTATGTAAACTCATCCGGAAAAAGATTTGGAACATAACTTGCATTTAATTTTATCAAAGTTGTTCAGATCCACTAAGGGTATGTTTGGTTCAACGGAGGGGAGGGGAGGGGAGGGGAGGGGAGGGGAGGGATTTTAATGGAGGGGAGGGGAGGGGAGGATTTTTAATTAGATTTATGTTTGGTTCAAGAGGGGAGGGGAGGGATTTTAAAACTAATTTACTATTTTATCCTTATAGCCTATTATAAATAAAATTAAAACAATATAAGCTTATATTATCTTTGAATTAAAATTAAAATTAAAAGCTCTACATATAAAACAAGCATCAAACCAGTAGTTAGGTTTTGACATAGATGAATAGATAAAGAAACACTGCAAAATATCCAAGTTTATAACATAAATTACTAAAATGATTAAGTTCGGATAATACGCAAAATGTTAATGCTAAGAAAGCTTCGGGTTACTTGTTCTTCCACACTTGACCATCGGGTTGGTTGTAAGCCACCCTCTCTTTCTAGCATATCACATAATGCTAAAAAAGCTTCCGGACCCATTCTTAATATATTTCTACTAGTTTCACTATTTCTAATTCGACCCATTATTTCTTCACGCACTCTTTCTCTTTCGGAGCTCATATTATAGCTCAATTTTCTCTTACGAGACATCCGAATAATAAAGCAATAAACAATAGCACACATGAGTTGAGTTATAGCTCTTCGGCGTAAATCAAACCATCTATTGACGATAAGTTTCCAATCTTGATGATCCATCTAAAATATAAAAAATTTATAAAATTAAAATAGAATTTTTGTATGGTTAAAACCAATAGCGAGCAGGGATGAAAAAACGAGAATTGAATGGCGAGATTAAACAAACATTAAACAATTACACTACAAGCACCTTTCACAAAACCTATTCAAGAACTAAAATAATGAGTTAATTAAACAAACATTAAACAATTACAGGAAAGGTGGAAAGCGGACAGCAAATAAGCCAATTTAAGAAGTTATTTAACAAATATTTAAACAAACATTAAATAATTAAACAAGCATTGAAAAACATTTAACAATTTTGTTCAGTCAGCGTTAAAAAAAAAGGAACAGACAGAGCCAAAAGTCGAGCAAAACGGACAGCAAATACTATGGAATCTATATAAGTTGAGCCCTATGATTCTTCACAGCATAAAAATCATTATTACATTAGGAGAAGCAAAATTAAAACTAAAAAGAATACATACCTGAAGAAGCACGTAATTGGAAAAAAGAAGAAGCAAAACTAGGGTTTGAGTGGTGAAGCAATTTAAGATTTTTAATTAGGACAATTTAGGAATTTTAATATATAAGTAGGGATAATTTAGTAATTGCATTTAAAATTTTAATTCATCATTTTCTCTCCCCTCCAAAACCCCCCACTTTGGAGGGGAGCTAAAATTGGCTTAGGAGGGATTTTGCTCCCCTCCCCTTCAAAAAATTGAACCAAACAAACAAAATTTAAAATAATCCCTCCCCTCCCCTCCCCTCCAAAACCCCCCAACCAAACACACCCTAAAGCCCCATACTTCCATCCAGGATAATCACTAGAGGCCGAATTAGAGGTCGCAGATGAAGAAGCCATGTCCTAGGAATGAACAAGATACAAATTAATTAAGTAATTAACTACTAATAGTTACTTAGTTATTAATTATTAACAATTAACTATTTAACTATCATAAACCCTAAAATTTAAAACATAATCAAATTAATTAATTAATTAAGTAATTAACTATTAACTATTAACACTTAATTATTTATTAACTATTAACAATTAACTATCATAAACCATCGAATTTTAAATTAAAGTGAATAATTGGATCTAGGATTTTAGGAAAAATTAGCAAAAAAAAAAAAAATTAAAGTGAATAATTGAATCTAGGGTTTTAGTGAATAATTGTTTCTATAAGATTATTGTCATATTGCGATGAGAAATCAAAAAAAAATTAGAATACCCTCCAAAACGTCGAGTGAGGAAAAAAAGCGCCGCAACCCTAATCGGCTCATTACCGCCTAATGAGCTACACGATTACCACCAACGATTTGGTGGTAATCGCCGCGGCCCCCAACCGTGGAACAAAAACACTCCACCTAGAGGCAGCACGTTTTCGAACACTGCATTTTTAACGATTTGGTGAACTAGAATTTATATTTTCTTCTAGATGGTTATGGTACTGTTTTGAAGTATGAGATGGAATTATAAAATGCATATTTTGGGAAATATTTGATAAATGTTAGTATATATCTTCAATTTGATAGACACATCATCAGCTCCAAGACCATGTTACAATGACAATCACATTGCCACCCTCTGACTAACATTATGTACATCTACTTGCACCAAAAGGTCACTAGTGCTGCCATTACTTTGACTGTCATCAAAACTGTTTTGGCCACAACTGTTATCATGGCATTACTGTTGTCTCTAGCATTTTACCATTGACACTTGTGCACTTTTTCCTTTTCTTTTTTGGTGGTTCAATGCATTTTTTATCATCATTTTTTACTATAAACACCATGGTCATCATCATGGTTCCATATTAATCACCAGTTTCATAACTACTGATGTTGCTCTCATATTGCCATCGTTTCTAGTGCCAAATCACTCTAGATGCAAAGTACATAATTCGTTTGTATATTGAATGGTATCAAGTAATCTTCTTTTTTTTTTTTTTAATAATTGGACAACTTATACGGGGAAATTAATTATTTCAATTTAAAAAAAACCCTTAGTTAATGGTGTTAGATAATGAAAGAAAGTCTTGAATTCACTCTATATTAATTTACAATGATAAATGCCTTTATATAGACTACATATCAAACTAAAATAGGAAAGAACTAGTCCTAATAAGGATATATAATTAAATCACAAATTCTAAAGATTCTAGGAATTATATCTTGGAGATTGATTCCATAATATAGGGATATTACCATAATATAGGGATATTATTTCCTTAATATGATTTCCATAATAATATTTTCTTAACAATAATATTTTATTTCCACAATAATATTTCCTTGACAATAATATTTCCTTAACACCCCCCTCAAACTCAAGCTGGTGACGAAGGAACAAGCTTGAGATTGCATCTTGAAATCGGAGAGCGGAGTCCTGAAACTGGAACTCTTGAAACTTGGAGGCTGGGAACTTTGTGAAAATTGATGAGCTTTAACCTACGAAGCCCGAAGGGGGGAGCCGAAGCCCAAGAGGGAGTTTTAACCTACGAAGCCCAAATGGGGAGCCGAAGTCCAAGACGGTGCCGAAACCTGAGAGCTTTCACCTACGAAGCTCAAAGGGGGAGCTGAAACCCAAGAGGGTGCCGAAGCCTGCCCCCAACCTATGAAGCCCGAAGGAGGGTGCTGAAGCCTGAGAGGGAGTGAAATCCTGAGAGGGTGCTGAAGCCCGAGAGAACCAAAGCCAAAGAGAGAGTGAAATCTCGACAGAGAGGGAGTGAAATCCCGACAGACAGCGGAAGCAAAATCTGAAAGAGAGTCGAAACCCGAAAGGAGTCGGCCCAGAGCACACTTGTCAAGGGGTGGCGCGTGAGGTTCACGTGCCGATGGTGGCCGTTATCCCCACGCGCCGATGAAAACAGAGAGAGTGAAACTAGAAAAGTGAGAACTTGTTCTCTGATACCATGTTAGATAATGAAAGAAAGTCTTGAATTCACTCTATATTAATTAACAATGATAAATGCCTTTATATAGACTACATATCAAACTAAAATAGGAAAGAACTAATCCTAATAAGGATATATAATTAAATCACAAATTCTAAAGATTCTAGGAATTATATCTTGGAGATTGATTCCATAATATAGGGATATTACCATAATATAGGGATATTATTTCCATAATAATATTTCCTTAACAATAATATTTCCTTAACAAATGGTAAAAAATCAGAGTGCTGTTTAGATTGGCTAGCTAAGTTGTGATAGAAGTTCTGTAGTTTCTGATCGACTGAAATTCTCTCAAATGGTTTGCTGGTGTCTCCACTGACATTAGAGCTTCAGATTGGCTAGCTAAGTTGTGATAGAAGTTCTGTAATTTCTGATTGACTGAAATTCTCTCAAATGGTTTGCTGGTGTCTCCACTGACATAAGAAGTTCAGACTCGGAAAAAGTGTAAAATTATGTCTCTACAAAACAAAAAAAATGTGAATAGTTTTATGAAAATGGATTAGTAACCAGATATTTATGATATTAAAGCACTCTCTTGATTCCACAATTTTTGAAGTTCTCTAGTTTTTGATTCACTGAATTTCTCTCAAATGTTTTGCCGGTGTCTCCATTGATATTAGAAGTTGAGACTCGGAAGAAGTGTTAAATTATGTATATAGGGAAAACAAAAAATTGTGGATAGTTTTATGAAAAAAATGGATTGATAACCTGATATTTATGATATTATAGCCCTTTCTTTGATTGCATAATTTTTTAGACCAACAGAGGAATGCTTATGCTATGGGTCTTCATATACATGATTTGGTTGTGTGTGTTTTTGGTGCATGAGAATGTTTTGTGCTTGTATTAGAAGGATTATGGATTTATTCTATCTATACATTGATTTGGTTATATGTTTGTCAATTTCTCTTGGTCTTAATTCAATGGGCATGCCCCGTGCTTCCACTAATTTATAAAGCTAGTCGTTTATTTGTGAATTTGAATCCTGAAACTCCTACACGTAGCTATTCTCAAGGCTAGTGACTTTTATTAGTTTAGTGATGACAAGGTACAAGAAGTCTGTATCGCTCACATGGGTGGAGAAGGAATATAGGCACCATCATGCTACTAATACAAAAAAGGGTAACATCGAATGAGTGAATTAAGAAACTTGGTGGAGTAGGTACAAAGGTAGAATTTTCCCAGGGGAGCCATCTTTAAAAGGAAATTAAGGGCAAAGTATGATTGAACAAGGTTTGTGCGTAAGATTTTGTATAAATAGCGATACTTCTTTAGGTAAAATTGGAGGCCCATGGCTCTGTCATTGTTAGGGAGGGCAATCCACAATTAATTATTTTACACTTATGCATTTGAAGTTAAAACTCTTGGGAGGGCATTTCATATGCAACTATTTTTCTTTGCATGTTTGCATGTTCAAGAACGGGGTACCAAATATTCAGGGGTTAAACACTTTTAAAACTATTTCATATGTATGCCCTTGCTGCATTTTGATAACAACTAATGGTTGTTGAGGTTTGTTATCTTTAAGTTTTGGATTAGAGAATGTTTCTGGACTTAGATTGTACTGCTTTTTCATCTGTTTTTTTTATTCCCACGATTTTCATTGTATGAGCTAGTTACAAACCCAGCTGGTCCTTTATTCTTGAACCATTCATATTGACTTGAAGGTAGGAACTGACATCCTGCTTTATCATGCAGCGACTTGATATATGGAAGCTTTAGAGGCTGCAGGGGGACTTTGATGATATGGAAGCTGTTGGACATGTCTCTCAAGTTCAGCGTGAATTTAATGAGTAATGTTTGTTCGATTTATCAAAAATTTTAGATTTTCTACCAATTCATTTTATTTGGTTTGCATTATGTCATCTTCTGGCATACAAGTATCTTGCTGCTAGTGCTGATGTGCATACCTGTGTTCACTTTTGAAATATTCAGAAGGCTAGGATAAACTCTTTGGTGGAATGAAAACTCAACTAGGGTAATATCAGTAGGTATCACTTATTAGAGCAGTTTCCTTGTTGTCTCTGTCACTGGACTTGCATAGATCCAGATTAGGAGTTTTGGCAATAACTTAGGTTTCAGCTTTTATTTGGTGTCATTTGAAATGTCTTAGTTTCCCATAAGGCTAGTTACTGAAATCTTGCGCCAATCAAATGACACTTGGCTGATAAACCAGTGACCTCGGTAAATTTAGAAGTCTACAATTTGACTGCTGTGATTGATTATTGATAGATTATCCATATATGCACTCATGCACAACTACACAGTTTTTTTTTTCAATTGGAAAAATAGCTAAGTTGCTGTGGGGGCCGTTCACTCTATGGCAATAGGCACTATTTCTGTTATTATGGCACAGTTATCATTCCATCTAATGTAGCATGATGCTATTTTTGTCCATTTTAGGTTCTTTTAATAGAAGTTTCAATAGTTTTTTTTTTATTTATTTTTATTTTTATTTTTATTTTATTTATTTTTTAAAGTAATAGGAGTTTTATTCCAATATTTTTTCTCCTTTCAGAGAAGGAAAAGAAAGAGCGACCTATTATAGGATTTATTTGACATAATTAGGATTTATTTTTGTTGGGGTTTAAGTCTTTACAGGATTGTAATGTTCTCTAAAGTTTACAGCGTTGACGAGTGCCAGGATTATTATTGCACTTGTATTTTTGATTCCTATTCTTCTATATCTTCATGGTTGTATCTTTGCATGCAATGTTACTGTATGTTTTTACGAGGTTTCTGAACCTCCTGCCCTTTATTTGACATACGCTTGGAGCATTGTGGCCTTATTTTCACCTAGCTGTTGCTTTGCCTCCTTTTGATGATAGAAAAAAGGTGCAACTACTTATATAAAAATATATGGAGCTCGAAGATGGATGTCCTAAACTTGAAAATATGCCTTTGTGTGGACATAGTGATAGACCATAAAGTTTGAGAATCCATTTCCGAGCTTCATTGTATTTTGCCTGCATGTTCTATATAGTTTCACATGTCGGAGGTAGGTAAAGCATTGCAAAGGATGCCAATAGGTGATAAAGTGCAGAAATCCTGAAGCACAAGGGGACAAAGTACATTTAACTTTTTTCTTTTTATCACCATCTTAAGTATTAGAAAATATGAAAGTGGTATTGTAAAAGCAAATATGGAAGTTATATCTTTCTTCCATTTGTTTTCTTGCAGAAATGATTATGAAATGTTGTTAGCCCTGGATGAGAACAATCAACAAAGTGGTGCATCTGCCAATCAGATCAATAGTTTGCCTCTGTCAACTGTTCAGGTAGTTATCCGTGTGTGCAAGTTGAGAAAACCATTTAATTATACTAGGTGGTCAAAAGAGGGGACCTGTCAGGGTGCCCAAGACGTTTTTGCTAATTATTAGTTTTTTCCTCTCTTTGTTTTACAGACTGAAAATTTTGAAGAATCATGTGCAATTTGTCTGGATACCCCAACTATCGGAGATAGTATACGCCATCTTCCTTGCTTGCACAAATTTCACAAAGTTGTAAGGACTCTCGTTTCCACATAAGTACTTCCTAACAACACAGGTCATTAAGCATTTCCTTGTTCTGCTTTGTTTTGGCAGTGTATTGATCCATGGCTGAGCAGGAGACCATCATGCCCAGTTTGTAAGTCATCCATAACTTGATTGGTTCTGGGATTTGCAGTGTTTAAATCATTGTACAAGTCAAATATCCAAGCATTCTTTAGCAAAGGTATTAATTACTATATTTCTCCAGCACTTTGTAACTCTTAGTACATTAGTTAGTGCTCTTGGTGGCAATTTTTCGACTCTTGGTTTTTGTGGAAATCACCCCTTCTTCCCATGGCTACCCCCACCTTGGAAAGAAATAAGGGGAAAAAAAAACGTATGGGACAGTTTCTGAATTTTTGCTTTTAGATGGTATTGATGAGGATGCATCAGTGTCTGGAAAGAACTGATGTTCAGTGAGTGATAAGTGGGTTTTGCATTCAGAAGGGTGGGCTTGTAACTTCAGAGTGATCTGAGCCGAGTTCTTCTCATGAGCAGGCTGAAATTGAATATGGATTCAACGATGTTATTAAGTTTATAAATTGACGTAACAGGAAGCAAGCATGAGCTGCATGCTATTATTATTTTGTGGCATAATGGTCGATCTGCAGCCTTCTTGTTGCATCTTAATCTCGTATTTTCGAGCAGAATTGGTGATCTAAGGCAGGAATTGCCTTTTTTCCGAGAAAATGAATTTGTATCTCCATTATGTTTTTAGTAGTTATATATTTTGTACTTGACATGTTGTCCCTCATCAAGTTATTTTGTTTTACATTTTATGTTGTTGTTGCCTCTCTTCTTCATTTTTTTTTCTTTTTTTTTTCCCTGCTCATTTGCTTACCTATATTTACATGAATCACAGTTTTGGCTTTCCATTGCAGTAGCTAAAAGCAGAGAAAATTTTTAATAGAGTTATTTTATGATGCTTGTTAAAAAATCCGGAATTAATAGCAAGATTATTATTGGCTGCTGTTAGCTGTAATAGTTATTTTCTAATCAAATAATGATTTCACTGTTGATATTGAGATTTTTATCCATGTTCAATTTTCTCTTTATTTCAAATAAAATAGAAATGACTTTGATCGAAATCATAAAAAGATAATTTTCGGGCTAATCTCAACAGAAGTTCCATCCAGCTCAGCCTTTCAAATTTATTTCATTTTTATTTTTATATAATCTTATCAGTACATTAAGCAAGCAATAATTAATAAAGATTTCAACTAATAATGTAGTTTACCTGTCATGCAAACTGAAGTATCGAACAGCTGAGCAAGCTGCTATAAAGATAAAGATGGTAAAATTCGGATCCGGGAAAATTATCTGGATCCAGATCTGGATATATCCAGTGTGGGTTTGGGTATACCCGAATTTGGATTCGGAATTCGTATAAAAATAAAAAGAAATTAAATTTATTAATTAATATTATGAAAAATCCGAAATTATCATAAATTGAAATTTACTAAAATATACAAAAACTGAAATTCATTAAAATTAATCGAATCCATGTAAAAATTATCAATTAACTTCATAAAATATCTTAAATTATATTTATTTTTTATTTTTTTTAAATTAACCGGATCCGGAATTATGTGAACCCGGATCCGTACCCGGATCCGCACGGGTCGTCAAAATCAAGATCCGAATCCGCAAAAATATATTACGGACTCGGATCTTTCCGAACCCGATCCTTCCAGCTCTTCCGCATCTGGGCATCCCTAATTCAAGACACAATATTAAGGTATCATTTTTTTATCTCTTTACATTCCGAAATTCCGAGCCTTTTTGATTATATATATTTTTACTTACAAAATATCTAATTAATTTATTAGAGGTAAATTAAAGGTAAAATTGTTAGAGATGGGAATAGAAATCCCATAAATCCTATTTCTCATCCCTTTTTTTTTTTTTTTTTTTTTTTTTTTTTTTTTTTTAATGTGAGATTTACTATTTCATTCTCATTTCCTAATCATTTTAAGTAAACACAATCAAGTAATCCCTTAATCTCATATGGCTAGTTATTGTTGTTTTAATGAATAAGAAACATTAGTTAAAGCTTGCAACAGAGTCTTCAATCATGGTTGAATGAACTTCAAAGCTCTCCAAGTTGATGTTGAAGACAGCTTTGCATGGCTGTTGAAGACAGCTTTGCAAGGCTGTTGAAAACAGCCATGCAAGCGTGTGTGTGACCGGCGTAAACACACACGTATAACGCAAGCGCACGTATCGTTCAAGTAGTATAAAAATATCGATCCACGAGGACTTAATTCCTACTGTTGTTATTAATTGTTGAATCTATTTATTTACAAATATCTAATTAAATGGAGAAGAGATGATGTTTTTTGTTTGGTTGAATGTGGCTTTGCTAAATAAATAATTAAAAAGACAAAGAAAATACTAAGGAAAATACAAAAGACACAAAGATCTAGGGTTGTGATTTCTTTCAATATCATTTAAAGATGAAGTGATTATTTTATGTTTGTGTAATAAATCAGTTACTAACCTGGAATACTAAATTATGCAAAAGCCTCTGTCGATGGTCAGACGCAAATACCCAGTTTACCCAATTGAACCATATGTCTATGTCAACCAAATTATCTGGATTCATTAAGTTTAAGTTCCAATTATGGCTACCCCCGCCCGACAGGTATATTCTTATCCTGTAAGGAAATCTATTAAAGGGTTATCTATCCTCAAGGAAGATCGTGGGCTATTAAGTCTAAGGCTGAAACCTAAAATCCCTATGTCTAGTTCATTTTAGATTTACCACATCAATCTTATTGGTGATCAGACAACAAGAAGCATTAAGCTTAAGACTTAATAAGTAAACCTTTAAATTACCCAAACTATAAAATAACCCCTTATAACCGGTGATATTAGAATTCATCACAACCCTAGATAACTAACGCATAACTAGGGTTAGTAACAACTTAAAAGTAAAAGACATAAAGTAAAAATACTGAAAAGTAAAAGATAAAGTAAAACTGAAAAGTAAAATAAAATAAAATGCTAAGGTAAAATGAATTACTTTTACTACTACTAATTTAGATATCTCCCATAAAATAATATATAAACTTGTGATTCTTTCTCCAACCAGCCATATAGGCGGTAACCTGATTAAGTCAAATTAAGTCCAACCAGCCATAAAGGCGGAATCAAAATTAAATTACCACCGACCAATCTGGCGGTATCCTTTATTAGTCAGGTTTAAACCAGATTAAAATGAATTACCAACCGACCAATCTGGCGGTATCCTTTTTAAGTCAATATTTTAAATAGTGAATATATTATTTTTAAGGAGATTAATCTAAATAGTAACAGTAAAAGAATTACCTTTCACCCTAGCTGGGGAAGTTACCTCCTCATGGTAAATAGTAAAAACTGTAAAAAGTAAACAGTAAAAATTAAATTACTATTATTACAAAATGTAATTAAAATTAATTACAAAACTAAAAACTAAAAAAAAAAAAAAAAACTAAAAAAAAAGAATCTAGAGAGAGAAACTCTCTTTAGAAGGAATTTAAGAGAGAGGAAGGTGCAATGAATTCTGAAATCTCGAGCTCAATTTATAGGTCTCGGTAGGATCCAGCGTCGCGACGCCAGGTCCTCAGCGTCGTGACGCCAGATTTGTCGACGTGGCACGCTCTGGTTCGCTGGTTTGAAGATTCTGGATAAGCTGATAAGGTGACACGTGGCAGAGTGGTTGGGCTTCAATTATTGTGACACGTGGCGGCTTCTGATTGTTGCTGAGATTCTTATCCGCCACGTGTCAGATAAGGATAGGATATCCAATAATTGATGCTGACGTGGCGATGACGTGGCGACGACGTGACGACACGTGGGAAAGAGACTGTCGGCACCGTAGAATTGCGTCATGTGTCACTTCCTGATTGGCTGATGATGATGTGGCACGACACGTGGCAATTTGACTCGTTGACTTGCTGACGTGGCTGATGACATGGAATGACACGTGGAACACGTGGCGATGATGACTGTCGGCACCGTAGGATGCTGACACGTGGCATATCGCATGTTAGCAGATCGGCTGTGATGGTGACACGTGTCACGGCGCATTTTAGCAAAGTCAAACTTTTCTCAGATTCTGATTTGTGGACCCGGCGCACGTTAGCACTGTTCGGCGCATTTTAGACGTCGCGACGCGGAAGTCTTGGCGTCGCGACGCGCTAAAGACCAAAATATCCCTGTTGACTCATTTTTGTCCGTTTTTGCCCCAAATTGCCTCCAATGCTTTCCAAACTTTATTTATCTACAAAATAACACAAAACATATCAAAACGTTCACAAAACTCAAGAAACTATACAAAATATTAGGTCAAATGAGTGGGAATAAGTGATATAAATACCACTCATCAGTGTGTACTGTGGAAGAAAGCTTGTGTGTGTGCCAGCAGTGCCAAACCGCGTGGCACTGTTCACGCGGTTTTGAGCATATAAATTGAGCCATTTGAGACCATGTTAGTACCCAATTGAGTGAAGATAGAGAGTAAAGTGGTGAGAAGTTTTTGTAAAGCTTGGCTTTGTAATTTTTGTTAAGTAATAAAATAATAGTTTTCTCTCAATCACTTCTATTTTTGTGTGTTTTATCACAACAAGTGGTATCAGTAGTTAAGGTTACTCGGAGGGATCCCGAAACTCGGTAACAAAGATTCGGTTTGGAAGTCGGTTCCGACGAAAGTTGTCGAAAATTGATTTTGAGCATACCATCTGACTTTTCACGGCGAGATGAGCACGGTGGTATTTTCTGGCGATCAATCGGAGGTCAGACGAGGTGTCACGCGCCGTCCAACAGGTTCTTCACGCGCTTTACGCGCGTTCCAAGGAAGAAGACGACCACGTTAGCGCTAAGTCAGCGCCCAGTCAGCTGCCACGTCAGCAGGTCCTGCACAGTCATCAGCCCGGTCAGCAACACAGTCAGCAGACACGTGGCATCCAGTCAGCAGTCACGTCAGCGTTGCATGGTAAATTTCAGATAGGTCCCTGAACTTTCTGAAAATTACAATTTAGCCCATATACTTTCAGAAATTTTCAATTTAGTCCCTGAACTTTTTGGAAATTGCAATTTAGTCCCTGAACTTTTCCATAATTTCACTTTGGCCCATGTACTTTTGGAAATTGCACTTTGACCCCTGTAATTTCTGAAATTTACAATTTGGTCCCTGTATCGGATTTTGACAAACGAAGTGTCATTTCCACCATTTTCGACCATTCCGGATGCAACGGTGAGGTCCGTTTTTTTAAATTCTCCTTAGAATTTTTTTGATGGATGGGGGCAACGAAAAAATGATTTTGTTAACCAGTACAAACTATTTCACATGGAGAGGAAGGATGAAAGACCTTATGTATGTGAAGGACTATGATGGATCGGTATTTCTGGAGCAGAAACCAGAAGGAATTTTCGATGAGAAGTGGGCTAATCTTCACCAGAAAACATGCAGTACTATTCGTCAGTGGATCGACGATAGTATCGTGAACCATGTCAGTGAAGAAACAAATGCACGTGTCTTATGGAGAAAGCTGGAGGAGCTTTTCCGAGCAAAGACTGGCAACAACAAGTTGTACTACATCAAGAAGATGATGGGGTTGAAATACCAGGAATGTACAGCTGTGGCGGACCATATCAACGATTTCCTCGGAACAATGAAAGAATTGTCTGGATTGGGCATAAACTTCGGAGATGTGGTAAATGGCTTAATACTCCTTAATACGTTACCAGAATCATGGGAAACATTCAGATCTACGGTGATAAATTCAGCCGCAGATGGGAAAGTCACTATGGAGATGACGAAAACCAGGATCTTCGAGGAAGAAAAGAGGATGAGAATGCAGAAGTCAGCATCAGCCTCAACCTCAGAAGCTCTAGTGACAGAAAAGAACACCAGAAGGGGGAGGAGTAAAAGCCGAGGCCCAGGTAGACCAAACAAGAACCGAGGTAAATCAAGAGCTAGGGAAATTGAATGTTTCCACTGTAAAAAGAAACGCCATATGAAGAGTGACTGTTACAAACTGAAGAACGAGCAGTCTAGGAGAGATGGTGACTCTAATCAAGAAAGAATTGCTACTACCACCGACAAAACCTCCAAAGAATTATGCATAATGTATGAAGAAGATGTTGTGAATCTTACCAGCCACGAGACCAGTTGGGTGATAGATAGTGGCGCATCCATACACGCCACATCTCGCAGAGACTTCTTTTCATCTTACACACCATGAGACTACGGTGTTGTAAGGATGGGGAATGACAGACAGTCCAAAGCCGTCGGTATTGGAGACATCTGCCTTGAAATAGACAACGGGAAAAGGCTAGTGTTGAAGGGAGTCAAGCACATCCCAGACATCCGGTTAAACCTGATCTCAACAGGCAAGCTGGATGATGAAGGTTTCTGCAGCACCTTTAGTGACGGCACCTAGAAGCTCACTAAATGATCAATGGTGGTGGCACGAGGTAAGAAAGACTCAACTCTGTATTTGATGCATGCTAAGCTTTCAAATAGTAGCATAAATACAGTCAACAGTAATGAGGCAGCCGAGCTATGGCATAAAAAACTCGGTCACATGAGTCAAACGGTGATGGAGATACTACGCATGAGGAATGTTCTTCCTGAATTGAAGAACTCACACTTACGGAAGTGTGAACACTGCATGGCTGGAAAGCAGAACAGAGTGTCCTTCCATAGCTCCCCGCCTCAACGGAAACCGGAGGTACTTGATCTCATACATTCAGATGTATGTGGTCCGATGCAGACACGAACACTTGGTGGGTCACTTTACTTTTGTGATCAGTTCATAGATGATCATTCAAGGAGGATCTGGGCATACACCTTGAAGAGAAAAGACCAAGTGCTTAGAGTGTTCAAAGAGTTCACGCCCTGGTGGAGAGAGAAACCGGCAAGAAACTCAAATGCATCAGAACAGACAACGGTGGAGAATACAGAGGTTCGTTTGATCAGTACTGCAAGATGCAAGGAATCCGACATCCAACGACACCTCCGGAAGACACCTCAGCTGAATGGCCTTAGCTGAGAGGATGAACAGAACCTTGTGCGAAAGGGTCGAAAGCTTGCTGTCACAAGCGAGCTGCCGAAGACATTCTGGGGGGAGGCACTCAACACAGCAGTACATGTTTTGAACATGTCCCCAGCGGTCGCACTGAAAGGTAATGTTCCTAACCAAGCTTGGACATGTAAAGAAGTGTCTTACGAGCACTTACATGTCTTTGGGTGCAAAGCTTTTGTACACATCCCAAAGGACGAGAGATCCAAGCTTGATGCAAAGACGCGACAGTGTGTCTTTATTGGCTATGGTCAGGATGATTTCGGCTACAAACTGTATGATCCTGTGGAGAAGAAGATTGTCAGAAGCCGAGATGTTGTCTTCGTTGAAGACCAGACCATAAAAGATATCAGAAAGGAGATGAAGACAATGCCCCAACAATACAGAGATGTGAATCCAGAACCTCATACACCGGTGCCAGTACAAGTTGAAGATGAGGTTCCCAGACATGAGGGTACAGGTGATGAAGCTCCCAGAGATGATGATCATGATCAACCACCAGTACCAGAAGCTACACCAACAGTTCCACAGAGAAGGTCTGACAGAGAGAGGCGACCTTCAACCAAATACTCTACATATGAGTATGTGCTGCTTACTGACGGGGGAGAACCCGAGAGCTACCAGGAGGCTGTGGAAACAGAAGACAAAGAAAAGTGGGAGGAAGCCATGCAAGATGAGATGAAATCTTTGCATGATAATCACACTTTTGAGTTGGTGTGAAATTGCCAAGAGGCAAACGGGCTTTGAAGAATAAATGAGTGTACAGGGTGAAGCAACATGAGCACACTTCACAACCCTGGTACAAAGCCAGATTAGTCGTCAAGGGATTCAATCAGAGGAAATGCATTGACTTCGATGAAATATTCTCTCCAGTTGTGAAGATGTCATCCATCAGAGTGGTACTCAGCTTAGCAGCAAGCCTCGACCTGGAAGTTGAGCAGATGGATGTCAAGACCGCATTTCTTCACGGAGATATGGAAGAAGAAATTTATATGGAGCAACCAGAAGGCTTCAGAGTCAGCGGGAAAGAGGACTATGTGTGCAGACTCAGGAAAAGCCTCTACGGTTTGAAACAGGCACCGAGACAGTGGTACGTGAAGTTCGAGTCAGTTATGGGGGAGTAGAGATACAAGAAGACCACTTCAGACCATTGTGTCTTCGTTCAGAAATTTTCTGACGATGAATTTATCATCTTACTGTTATATGTAGATGATATGTTGATAGTTGGCCAGAATCAATCGAGGATTGATAATTTGAAGCAGCAACTGAGTAAGTCTTTTGAGATGAAAGACTTGGGGCCAGCTAAACAGATTCTTGGCATCAGGATCGGCCGTGATCGGAAAGCCATGAGATTATACTTGTCACAGGAGGAGTACATCGAGAAGGTACTTCAGAGATTCCAGATGGACAAGGCTAAAGCGGTTAGCACTCCTCTTGCTACCCACTTTAGATTGAGTACACAACAGAGTCCCTCTACTGAGATAGAGAATGAGGAAATGAAACAGGTTCCATACACCTCAGCAGTGGGAAGTCTTATGTATGCCATGGTGTGCACGAGGCCAGACTTAGCACACGCAGTTGGATTGGTCAGCCGGTTTATGTCAAACCCAGGACTGGAACACTGGAATGCGATCAAATGGATTATATGGTATCTTCGAGGCACATCCAAAATGAGATTATGTTTTGGAAGCAGCGAACCAGTGTTGATGGGCTACACCGATTCAGATATGGCAGGAGATGTGGATACCCGAAAGTCTACTTCGGGGTATCTGATTACTCTCTCAGGGGGAGCTGTGGCATGGCAGTCTAGGTTGCAGAGGTGTGTTGCATTTTACACAAGTAGTAGAATTCATTGCAGTGACAGAAGCTTGCAAAGAATTGCTGTGGATGAAGACATTCGTCCAAGAATTGAGTTTCAAGCAGGAGAAGTACATTTTGTACTGCGATAGTCAGAGTGCTATCTATCTCGGTAAAAATTCCACCTTTCATTCGAGGTCAAAACATATCGATGTGAGATATCACTGGATACGGACGTCCTGACTCAAGGCTGTTAGAACTCAGGAAAATTCACAACCGACGACAACGGTGCTGATATGTTTTTACGAAGGTTTTACCGAAAGAGAAGCTTGAAATATGTCGTGTCATAGCCGGGATGACAAAACTCTCCACATAGTCAGGGTGGGGAGATTCAAAGAACTACGATTGGCTTGATCCCAACTCAGGTGTAACATCCCGCCTAAGCCAGGATGCTACCGGCAGGAGACAGGCTAAACCCATCTCCATAAGCCTCTGATTCTAGAAAAATTTCGGCATGATGTATTCGTAACATCATGCAACCTGGCCTATAGCCAGCATCCATATACAACATATACATAAAATCTCGGCCTCAGGCCGGCATCTCAACATCAATGCAATCTAAGGGCCCAACTAAAAATGCGATGCAGACATAAAGACATAATACAACTGGGCTCCATGCCCGAAAATACGTATAAACAAAAACTTTTACAACATAAGCATATGTGCTCAGCACGTCTCAACTTATACAATCTAAAACATAAACTATTAGACTCTTTATTTTCCCCAAGACCTGGTGACTGGTTGACTGCAATGCTGCTATCCGGCTCCTCCAGCTCTGGTGTCCGTGGTTGACCGATCAGGTCACCAACCTGCAAAACTAACAAACTGTTGTGGTGTGAGTCATAATGACTCAATAAGTAACTATGCTCATAACTTGAGCGTCGAATACACACAAAGTCTGGATTCCATTTCTGAATTAACCTGAGTTGTCTATATGTCCATGCAACTACGTATTAAGTCTGAACTAACTATCTAGGTATTGTCCATTTAAAACATATAACTTGTTACTGATCCTTTTATCTGATTACTCATACACTTTAAATTCTACTTATCGTTTATAGTTTAAACATCTTAATATATATATACATATACATCAAGTTTCCATATCACTGTCAACCATGTCCTTTACTAAAACTCTTTTTACTCTGATCACACATATCTCAGGTCTTGTTTACTAGTTATATTTTCATACATTCATAATATATGTGTCAAGTTTATATATCATTAACAGCCTTATCAACACCCATCACGCTTCCGTTGCGCAACTCAACCATCTTTCTAGTTTCCTATTCATTCTTTGCCAGTTTGGTTTGGACACTTAATATAGTTATCTTTCTTTTATTTCATTGAAATACCATCAAATCGGTAATATAAAATATTATTTCTATTCACATGCTATCATCAACCACGTACTCATGTATATAGAATCATGTTATCATACATCAATGCTTTCTAAAATACTCATTATATGTAGACATACAATACATATAAACATCAGTCATATACTTATATGAATGTGATCAAGCTATCATGTATCGACATCAACTATATACATCTCATATGTTTTCTAGAGCATATGTCCTTTATAACCCATTTTGTGAATCATACTCTACACAATATGCCATGCTTTTATGAACTATTACTTTAAATTTTTTTCTAAAACACTTACACATGAATATACTAATGCTATTATGCATAATTATCATCAATATGCATTTCTAAATGATCTCCAAAATGTACGATTCATATGCATGACTTGTAAACTATAATCTCCTTTAACATGTTATGCTTTTTATAAAATACTTCTTAAAACTTTTTCTGAAAAACTATTCTCTGAAAAACTCTTTCTGAAAACTCTTTTCTGAAACTCTGTCTGAAAATTTTTTAATAAAACTTATATTCTAAATCATGCTTTGAATCTCTGGTTTCTAGAAACTATTCTAAAATCTTATTTCTGAAAACTGTTTACTGGGATCTGAAAAATGAAAACTCTTTCTGAAAATCTTTCTTTTTCTTGTACTTCTTTCTAAAACCGTCTTTCCAGTTCTTTTCTAAAACTCTTTCTGAAAACTGAAAACTGAAATCTGAAATCCTTTTTCTGATAACCAAATCTCCGCCCGTAGCGCATCTCCGCCCGAAGGCGCATCTCCGCCCGTAGGCGCATCTCCGCCCGAAGGCGCATCTCCGCCCGTAGGCGCATCTCCGCCCGAAGGCGCATCTCCGCCCGAAGGCGCATCTCCTCCCGAAGGCGCATCTCCGCCCGAAGGCGCATCTCCGCCCAGGAATGTACCATCTGAGCGCTGAGGATCTAGGAGCGTCCCCCAGTCCTCCACATGTGCACATGTGTCTAAATCCGTCAATTCCAATTAGTGTACAGCTGGGATGGGTCAAATCCCAAATCCCGAATCCATATAATATCCGTCAATTCCAACTGAATCTCAAATTACTACTGGGGTGATTTTTCCCTCATGCCATGCGAAATCATAAAAATCACACTTTAAATCTTAAAACTGTAAAACATTTTCCGAAAAACCTTTCTTCAAAAGCATCTGAAACCTTTCTTTAAAACACTTTAAATCTCAAAATCATTCTTAATTTCAACTTAATTTCTGAATGTAATAACACACAAATGCATATGCATTTCTTATGCTTTCTTTTAATCTTTACTATGCTTCCCTATATACTTATCTTTAGGTTGTCATGTGATTACATGCAAATGTTCATGCATATCTATAAATTAATGACATATATATTCCATTCTTTACATGCTTTTATCTTAAATTAATTCACATTTTATTTGCTTATACTATTCTCAATTTACTTTATATATACATCTTATTCATGAAGCAATTAAAGAAGTACATAATTTAAAAAAAAAGAAGAGTAATAGAAAACACAGTTGAAAATCAATACAGACTGAGATTATAGCTCCAATTAGCTGAATGAATCATAAAATCATACCATTAATTCATCAGCAGTTCCACACTGAATACCAACAAACTTACTAAATTAGAAGCCAACACCCATCCCTGTTCTAGAATTCAATAATCAAATCCATTTTTTTTTAGCAAAATCAAACCAAATCCATCCACTAGAGGTCCACCCCATTATGACCAGAGAGTAAAACTATTGGGAAAAACCCAATTACTCATCAACTTTCCCATGCTTTACATACAAAGAATATATTTTAGCAAGTAATTCCACACAGTGTTGGTGGGACCCACTTTAATTCAAAATTCAAGTGGCTTGCTCCACACACTTCGGGCTCGGGTTCGCTTAATCCGATTAAACGAATTTTCCGTCGTGTGATGAGCGGAAAATTTATCAATATTTACCGCCCCTTTTACTTAATATTTTGTTTACTTTCTCGGGTTTGATGAATATTTTGATGTGTTTTAGTTTATTTTGCAGACAAGATAATATTGGGACACAATGAAATCATTTAGGATGAAATTTGGGTCAAATAAGGGCAAAAATTGGACTTGACATATTAATTTTGGAGATTAGAAACTTAAAAGGGCGTTTTAACGAAGTGCAGTTTTGGAAATTCCAGTTTTGCGCATCTGTCGTATTATGGGCATAACTTTTTACTCCGATATCGGATTGAGCTGATTCAAGTTCCAGATTAAATAAGACTCAAAGATATATAACTTTGAAAGACACAATAATTTATAATTCTAAATATTTCATGCCCGAAATTGATGAACCATCCAGAAGTGGTGTTGTGTGTAATTATTAAAGTCATTTTCAATCATTTTCGAAGCAAAAAAAAATAATTAATAAATAAATAATAAAAATTATCAAATCACCACCAAACATGATAAGCAATTAGTAGAGCAATTAATAATGGATTTGGTGGAGCAATTAGTGGAGCAATAAATAATGGATTTGGTGGATGATTTGATGGAGGCAAAATTTTGCCTATAAATACCAAGTCATTTCATTTGTAAATTCATATTTTCTTCTAAGGAATTCCTTAAGAATACTAAGAGGATTATATCTTGTTTGTTTATTTATAGCTTTCAGTAATTAATTTTCGCTTTCGCACTTTCTTTTCTTTACATTTCAGTTTTTACTTTCCGCAATTTACTTTTACGCACAATACGTTTCTTTCTTTAATTTTCAGTTTTTACTTTTCAGTAATGAGGAGGTAACTCCCCTTTGCTGGGGTAAAATGTAAAACTTTTATTACTAATATTTAGATTAATCTCCCTTAATTATAATATATAAACTAGTTAAAACCCGACTTAACGAGGATACCGCCATATTGGTTGGTTGGTAATTATTTAAATTGGTTTTAACCTGACTAAACTGATACCGCCTGATTGGTCGGTTTGTAATTAATTATTAATTTGACTTAATCTGGATACCGCCTATTTGGCTGGTTGGTAATTATCATGCAAAATTAATATATTATATTAAGGGAGATATCTAAAATAGAAGTAATAAAAGTGGATCCTTTTACCTCATCATTTTCTTTTATTGTACTTTTACTTTATTTACTTTTCAGCAATTTACTTTCAGCATTTACTTTTCAGCAATTTACTTTCACCAATTTACTTTCACCAATTTACTTTCAGCATTTACTTTTCAGTAATTTACTTTCAGCATTTACTTTTTAGAATTTAATTTTCAGTATTTAATTTCAGCATTTACTTTCCGTCATTTACTTTTCAGCAATTTACTTTTCAGCATTTTACTTTATGTCTTTTATTTTATTTAAGTTTTTACTACCTGTAAATATGTGTCGTAACTAAGCCAGTTATCTAGGGTTGTGATGAAATCCAATATCACCGGTTTATAAGGGGTTATTTTATAGTTTGGGTAATTTAAAGGTTTACTTATTTAGTCTTAAGCTTAATGCTTCTTGTTGTCTGATCACCAATAAGATTGATGTGGTAAATCTAAAATAAACTTGACAAAGGAATTTTAGGTTTCAGCCTTAGACTTAATAGCCCACGATCTTCCTTGAGGATAAATAACCCTTTAATAGATTTCCTTAGAGGATAGACATATACCTGTCGGACGAGGGTAGCCTCAATTGGAACTTAAACTTAATGAATCCAGATAATTTGGTTGACATAGATATATGGTTAAATTGGGTTAAATGGGTATTTGCGTCTGACCATCGACATAGGCTTTCACATAATTTCGTGTTCCAGGTTAGTAAACCAATTTATTACACAAACATAAAATAATCACTTCATCTTTTAAAAGATATTAGAAAGATTCACAACCCTAGATCTTTGAGTCTTTTGTTATTTTCCTTATTATTTTCTTTTGTTTATTTTATTTATTTTAATTAAGGAAAACCACATTCAACCAATCAAACAATCATTCTCTTCTCCATTTAATTAGATATTTGTAAATAAATAGATTCAAAAATTAATAACAACAGTAGGAATTAAGTCCTCGTGGGATCGATATTTTTATACTACTTGAACGATACGTGCTCTTGCGTTATACATGTGTGTTTACGCCGGTCAAGTTTTTGGCGCCGTTGCCGGGGACTTATTTTTCTTGAGTTATTAATTTTGAAGCTATCTAATTTACTTGTATCTATTTTTCTTTATTTTTATCTGTAATTTTTATTTCTTTCTTTTGTTTTCAGGTGATTAAAAAATGGAACATTATTGGGAGATTGAAAGATTACGAGCTTTACTAGAAGAAGATACACCCCAAATCTGGGAGCAACAGTCCAGTTTTCTGAGGCCTGTTGTCCAGCCCAACAACTAACATCGGATGCCAGAACCAAGCAATACCACATTTTCTCAACAAGACGCAATGAAGAGATGTGACATATGTAATGGTAACCACCCGAGAGATCATTGTGAGTACAACTACAATCCAGGGTGGCAGAGCTATCAAAATCCTTCATGGTATGAAGAACCATCATACTTTCCATCTTATCCACCATCCATCTACGATCTTCACCAAGAACCAGAACCATCAGAGGAAGATAAGTTGATTCACATGCTAAAATATTGGTTCGAGGAACGAGAAGCTCAATTTGATACACAAATTCAGAGTCAAGCGGCGTCTATACAGAGGATGACAGATCAAGTTAGACAATAACAGATAACCTGAATCACATATCTCACGGAGAAAATTCAAATAATACTGAAGAAGCCTTCGATTATTTTGAGATTCATCATGACATCATAACAGAGGACGAGGTTGAGTAGTATAAAGAATCAGAGGTATCAGTTCAGGAGCCTGAACCAACAAAGTCTCAATTTGATTTTTATTATTCTAACTCTGACGAGGATAAAGAAGCTGAGCTATTTGTACCAACTGCACCAACAAAGGAGGATGAAACTTTCTTTCCTCCAAATGAAGATCTTGGAGCTTCCATTGCACAAATGTTTGAAGAAGATCTACCTGCGCCAATCATTTCACTCAGATCAGAGGATGAAGACCTAAAAACAGACATAACTTTACATCCTTAGATTGTCACTTATGGAGCATGCATTTCACAGATGACGGATGAAGAATTGAATACGGAAATTTTAAAATACATATGTGAAGAAAATGTGGAGCAAGAAGCAGAGCAAATGGAGGAGCAAATGTCTGAACTTATTGAGAATCCAATGCATTCAGGCGAAACATCACAGTTTTGGGGAGTACAAATCAAAGATATCACCCAGAAGCTTGACAGAATGGAACTCCCATTCCAATTCAAGCACCATACAAGACCTCCTGATTTTCTTTCTTTCTTTTCAAGAACCACTGGAGCAACAAAGGTTAAAAAGGTGGCACAAGCACTGAATGGGACAAAAGTCTTTTGGCCCCTTTACCGTTGGAAGAGACCCTTCAAAAGAAACGCACACGGGATTGTCTTTAATGGACGTCCAAAACGACATTGAAACCTCCATGACGGATAGATTTCAGTCACGTCTGGCTGAAGACGATAAATTTAGCGCTAGCAGGGAGGCAACCCATGCACTTTGTTGTAATTTCTATTTTTATATTTATGTATACATGTTGTAGAGTTTTTAATTTTGTGTGTTATTTTTATAGGGAAAAGCTCAACCAAAGCATAAGACAGAAGGAATGGTGTTTGGCAAAAATAAGAGATAATTGATGAGTGATATTTATATCACTTATTCCCACTCATTTGACCTAATATTTCATATAGTTTCTCGAGTTTTATGAACGTTTTGATGTGTTTTGTTGTTATTTTGCAGATAAATAAAGTTTGGAAAGCATTGGAGGCAATTTGGGGCAAAAACGGACAAAAATGCGTCAACAGGGATATTTTCGTCTTTTTCGCGTCGCGACGCCCATCATGCGCCGGACTTGCTAACTTGCGCCTTGTGCCACGTGTTGAAATCTGATTGGTCAAAATTTGCTAACGTGCGTCGATCATGCTAACGTGCGCTGTGCCACGTGTCACCATCACAACGGTTCTGCTACCATGCGCCGGCCGCACGTGTCAACATCTCATTGGAACAAACCAAGCGCGTGCCACGTGTCATCTCACCATTGGACTGAATTATTGACGAATCAGGTACTGCCACGTGTCAAGCCGCTTTTGGACCGAAATTCCCACCTATCAGCGCCTGCCACTTGTCGCCCTGCTATTCGACCACATCGCCAGCCAACCACAGCGTGACACGTGGCTCAATTATTGCTGCCGACAGACACGTGGTCAACCCGCTTGGACTCCGCATGGACTGTTACCAGCGTCGCGACGCTAGTGCATTTCCAGCGTCGCGACACTAGACCAAAATATGCCTATAAAATGAGCCTCGCCCATTCATTTTTCTTCGTGCTTTCCTTGGGAACTTTTCCCTGTTTTTAGAGGATTGCATCTATTTTTGTATATATAAATAATATTTTTAATTATGTATTTTAATTTTCAGTAATAGTAATAGTAGTTCTTCTTTTTCTCTTTTCTTTTATGTTTTGTAGTTAATTTACCGCTGGGGTAAAAGGTGAAACCTTTAATATAATTATTTAGGTAAATCTCACTTAATTATAATATTTAAATTATAATTTAATCGGATTAATTAATGTCAGACTTTATTACCGCCTATATGGCTGATTTAAATATAAATTACCTTACCGCCTATATGGCTGGTGTAATTGGACTAAATGGATTACCGCCTATATGACTGGTTTTAAATGTTTAATATTATTAATTCCTGAGAAAGCAGAATATAAAATAATTTATATATTATAATAAGTGAGATTCCTAGATAAGAAATATTAATTGTGGATCCTCTAACCCCATCATTTTATTTTATTCTAGGGAAGTGATGAAACACAATACACACACTTAAGAATTGATTTTCTTTTTATGGGTAGTTCTTTAGTTTGTTTATTGAGTCTTAAGCTTAATGCGTCTTGTTAACTATCAATTAATAAGATTGATGAGGTAAATCTAAAATGAACTAGACATAGGGATTTTAGGTTTCAGCCTTAGATTCAATAGCCCACGATCTTCCTTGAGGATAGATAACCCTTTAATAGATTTCCTTACAGGATAGGAATATACCTATAGGGCGGGGGTAGCCATAATTGGAACTTAATCTTAATGAATCCAGGTAATTTGGTTGACATAGGAATATTGTTCAATTGGGTTATACTGGGTATTTGCGTCTGACCATCGGAAGAGGCTTTTGAATATTTTCGTGTTCCAGGTTAGCAAACTGAATTAGTACATATAAATAAGAGAATCAATTCATCTTTTAAACAGTATTGTGTGGAGTCACGACCCTAGATCTTTTGAGTCTGTTTATTTATTTTCCTTAGTATTTTTCTTTTGTTTATTTTATTTTTATTAAGCAATTCCACATTCAACCAATCAAAGCAATCAATTCCCTTCTCCCTATAATTAGATACCTGTAAATAAATAGATTCAATAATTAATAACAACAGTAGGAATTAAGTCCTCGTGGGATCGATATTTTTATACTACTTGAACGATACGTGCGCTTGCGTTATACGCGTGTGTTTACGCCGGTCAATAATTCATTAGCGATGGCTGAGTAAGGAATGGATTCTTGAGACGCATCCTAATGAATTTATACTAAGCGAATGGCGTATTGCGTACAGAATTCCGTTGCCTTAATTATTGCTTTGATTTGCTTTTCTGTTGTAATTATCTTTATTTTTCGTAGACAGAATCCAGACTTTTTGACCGTTCACGATTTCTTTTATTGTTTAGCTAACAATGTCATTTGGAAGATACTAGTGCTATTATTACTTACCATTTTCAGGTGTTATAAATTCAACTCATCCTTGCACTTTTGAAGACATCCAGAGTAAAACATGGAAGCTACTTCAAGAAGACGAGTTGAAAACATCTGTGTGTTTTGCAGTTTCAGTGTTGGTACTAAGCCACAATACGTAGAAGCAGCACATGAATTGGGTCGAGTCTTAGCTGCTAGGAATATGCACTTAATATATGGTGGAGGCAATCTTGGACTAATGGGGATCGTTTCAAAGGCCGTACAGGAAGGAGGCAGTCACGTTTTGGGAATCATCCCAAAACCCTTGGCAGAGGCAAATCTTATTGAACCATCAAACAGAGAGGAACTTATTGTGCCAGGTATGTCTGAACGACTGGTAGAAATGATTAACTGTGCTGATGCTTTTATTGCTTTGCCAGGTGGCTTGGGCACATTGGAGGAAATTTTTATAGTGCTATCTTGGGCGAACCTGAACATACACCAGAAACCAATTGGGTTGTTTAACGTTGATGGATTTTATGATTTTCTTTGTGTGTTTCTTGATGATGCTCGGAGAAATGGGTTCGTGTCAAAACCTTTAAAAGAACTCCTCTTTACTGCCAGAACTGCTCCGGATCTAATTGACCAAATCTTAGCCTATGAACCACAAATTGACCCTATCCTTTCAAAGATAAATTGGTCCGAGGACGATCGTGGTAAGAGGCGTCGGATTAATCTGGATCTTAACCTTTAATTTCCTGTAAAATTTCAGCTAACCAGAAATTATCTTCTAAACTCTTCTTCTACTGTTTAAGACATTGGGGACAATGTCTCATTTAGGTTTGGGGGAGGGAATTAGTTGATCAGAACCTTGTTTTTAGTTTGTGTGTTTTTTTTTTTATTTTTATTCCAAAATTTTAGAAAAATACAAAAAAAATTGAAATTTTTTTCAAAAATTACAAAAATATTTTTGTTTTGTGTTTTTATTTTGACTAAAAAGGTGAAATTGATAAGAGATAGCTGAGTAAGGAGTTTCCACTCCTCCTAGACGTATCTCAAACCTATTTCGAAACAAGTTAATTTTTGTTTATTTCATTTAATTATTTAATTTGTGAATTCTCCATAAAACTGACTAAAATAGATCTTCATATGCTCAGTTAGCAGATATTATCAACTTACATAGTAACATATGGACATGAGCTAAAATTGAAAAGTTTGTAATATTCAGTGCTCTAGTTTAATTGGAGGAAGCATCTCAAAAAGTGATGGAATAAAAAAAAAACGTCTGAGATCCGAGTTATTAAGTCTGTAAGGGTGTTTTAACACCTAGTGCCCTAAAACCAACTGGTTTGGGAGTCACTGGCCCAAAGCTCGCTACATGGATCAAGGATGTTGCAAAATATATATATCTAAAGTCTGAGTAATTAAGTCCGTAGGGGTGTCTTAACACCTGGTGCCCTAAAGTCAACTGGTTTGGGAGCCACTGACCCAACACTTGCTACATAGACGGAATGTATTGTATATAAATAAAAAAAAAAAATCAATGAAAAAAATCAGAAAAATCAGAAAAATTATTCCATTGCTACAAAAAGGTGTGAATTCTGATAAAACTTTAGGACAAAAATATTACTCTCTTATCAACTGCACTTGTGACTGTTATGGGCAAAAAATGAGTTGTTTAATTTTTGTTGGCTGTGCATATGGAGAATGGTAAATATAATCGGAGAATTTACTTATTCAGTAATTTAGAAAGAAAGAAAACAACTAGTAACTTGCAGTATAAGTTTCACTTGTAGTCACTAACTTCTTTATTCTATTTTCTCTTGTCTTTGCTTTTGTGTGCATTAGTTTTATTATCCTTTTACTTTTGTAAAACGTTTGTGGGTATCGTTGCTGTAAGCCCTCACGAGACTATAACTCGTCCACTAGGGACACCTAGGGGTTTAAAGGCTTGTTGAATATGTTAAATGCAACCGTGATCCCTCCGAAAGTGGCTTAGTTTAATTTTAATTGTTTCTTGTATTTTATTTTGTTGTTTTGCTCGAGGACTAGCAAAATGTTAGGTTTGAGGGTGTGATGAGCGGAAAATATATCAATATTTACCGCCCATTTTACTTAATATTTTGTTTAGTTTCTCGGGTTTGATGCATGTTTTGATGTGTTTTAGTTTATTTTATAGACAAAATAATATTGGGACACAATGAAATCATTTAGGATGAAATTTGGGTCAAATAGGGGCAAAAATTGGACTTGAAATATTAATTTTGGAGATTGGAAACTTGAAAGGGCGTTTTAACGAAGTGCAGTTTTGGAAATTCCAGTTTTGCGCATCTGTCGTAGTATGGGCATAACCTTTTACTCCGATATCGGATTTAGCTGATTCAAGTTCCAGATTAAAGAAGACTCAAAGATATACAACTTTAAAATACAAAATAATTTCTAATTCTAAAGATTTCATGCCCGAAATTGATGAACCATCCAGAAGTGTGTTGTGTGTAATTATTAAAGTCATTTTCAATCATTTTCAAAGCAAAAAAATAAATTAATAAATAAATAATAAAAATTATCAAATCACCACCAAACATGATAAGCAATTAGTGGAGCAATTAATAATGGATTTGGTGGAGCAATTATTAGAGCAATTAATAATGGATTTGGTGGATGATTTGATGGAGGTAAAATTTTGCCTATAAATACCAAGCCATTTCATTTTTAAATTCATACTTTCTTCTAAGGAATTCCTTAAGAATACTAAGAAGATTGTATCTTGTTTGTTTATTTATAGCTTTCAGTAATTAATTTTCACTTTCACACTTTCTTTTCTTTACATTTCAGTTTTTACTTTCCGCAATTTACTTTTACGCACAATATTTTTCTTTCTTTAATTTTCAGTTTTTACTTTTCAGTAATGAGGAGGTAACTCCCCTTCGCTGGGGTAAAAGGTAAAACTTTTATTACTAATATTTAGATTAATCTCCCTTAATTATAATATATAAACTAGTTAAAAACCTGACTTAACGAGGATACCGCCATATTGGTCGGTTGGTAATTATTTAAATTGGTTTTAACCTGACTAAACTGGATACCGCCTGATTGGTCGGTTGGTAATTAATTATTAATTTGACTTAATCTGGATACCGCCTATATGGCTGGTTGGTAATTATCATGTAAAGTTAATATATTATATTAAGGGAGATATCTAAAATAGAAGTAATAAAAGTGGATCATTTTACCTTAGCATTTTCTTTTATTGTACTTTTACTTTATTTACTTTTCAGCAATTTACTTTCAGCATTTACTTTTCATTAATTTACTTTCAGCAATTTACTTTCAGCATTTACTTTTCAGCAATTTACTTTCAGCAATTTACTTTTCAGCAATTTACTTTCAGCAATTTACTTTCAGCATTTACTTTTCAGTAATTTACTTTCAGCATTTACTTTTCAGAATTTAATTTCAGTATTTAATTTCAGTATTTACTTTCCGTCATTTATTTTTCAGCAATTTACTTTCAGCATTTTACTTTATGTCTTTTATTTTATTTAAGTTTTTACTACCCGTAAATATGTGTCGTAACTAAGCCAGTTATCTAGGGTTGTGATGAAATCCAATATCACCGGTTTATAAGGGGTTATTTTATAGTTTGGGTAATTTAAAGGTTTACTTTTTTAGTCTTAAGCTTAATGCTTTTTGTTGTGTGATCACCAATAAGATTGATGTGGTAAATCTAAAATAAACTTGATAAAGGAATTTTAGGTTTCAGCCTTAGACTTAATAGCCCACGATCTTCCTTGAGGATAGATAACCTTTTAATAGATTTCCTTAGAGGATAGACATATACCTGTCAGACAGGGGTAACCATAATTGGAACTTAAACTTAATGAATCCAGGTAATTTGGTTGACATAGACATATGGTTAAATTGGGTTAAACTGGGTATTTGCGTCTGACCATCGACAGAGGCTTTCACATAATTTCGTGTTCCAGGTTAGTAAACCAATTTATTACACAAACATAAAATAATCACTTCATCTTTTAAAAGATATTAGAAAGATTCACAACCCTAGATTTTTTGAGTCTTTTGTTATTTTCCTTATTATTTTCTTTTCTTTTGTTTATTTTATTTATTTTAATTAAGGAAAACCACATTCAACCAATCAAACAATCATTCTCTTCTCCATTTAATTAGATATTTTTAAATAAATAGATTCAACAATTAATAACAACAGTAGGAATTAAGTCCTCGTGGGATCGATATTTTTATACTACTTGAACGATACGTGCGCTTGCATTATACGTGTGTGTTTACGCCGGTCAGCGACATAATTAAATCCAATTTAATTAAATAATAATGCCTCGCAAAATTATTATGAAAGTCGCTCGCGAATTAATTCGTTCACCCGAATTAAAATCCAATTTTAATTCCGCTTTGAAATCTAATTTCAATTAATATATCCAATATATTATTTAATCGATTAATTCCAAATTAATCACGTTCTCTCTTCTAATTGAATTTTATCCCAGATAAATTCTTGTCGCAATTAATCCCAAATTAATTTTCTCTCTCTTAATTAATCCTAGATTAATTTTGTTTGAGTCAAATGTCATCGGTGAATATTTGGGAAGCGACCCAAGAGATCCCTGGATATTTTGGCAGTAAATCCGGTTGTCGGACTATCCGAACACGTGCTTACCCCGTACCACATTCTTACCGATTTATAATACATGGTTGGCTTCTAGCAAAGCACCGTGCCTACCCAATTCTCCAGAAATATTCAACAATGAATATATAATTTATATCAGGCATAGTATACTATGTATTGCATATTACGATCCAGTATCAGATGTCACATGCTAGGCCCGGGGCTGGAATTGTGTCTGCCCCGTACGAAACATATATCAGATCACTAGCAACTAGTCTCTTTAATCGGATAATCATGACCTTGTCATACTATCCTGATAACTGCAGTATATAAAAGTACCAGTTCTGTATCCTGCGTGATCATCATCTCCATATGACTGAAGTGACACTTCTATCTTGACATCACACCCAATACACTACGATTCTCAGTAAACCCAGAAGAGGCGTACACAGAACCTTTTAAAGCCCCGGATGACATAAACCAAAGCGTACTGATTGTCGCAAGTATTAGCGATGCAAGTCTCAGGTTAAGACCAAATACACCTACCCTGATGGGGATTCCCATAGACACATAGTCATACTACCAATGGGATTCCGATGGGTATATACATAGCGAAACTGTTCCTGATCTAATGACTAACAGAACCTCCTATCACACTTGCATAAGTATCCAATACTTAAATATATGAGAACTATGTTGTTAAGCTTCCATAACGCGCACAAGTGCAATACTAGTCTATTCCGCATTATCGATGTCCAGTCTCGATAATACTACGACTAGGGATATTTAATGATTAAACCGTTCGTGGATTGATACTGTCTCATATCTTATTAATCCGGAACTAATCATAAGGACTTTTATCATTTATATATATTCAAGTAATCTAATTACAAAATGATAAAATAGCAATTTCCTTTGTCACATTGTTAATTTGTATAAAAACCACAATGTCTTTTACAAATAGTGATGCTATGGGTCATAATTTTCCAACAGCTAGTTGGATTCTACAATTCTCCCCCTCCAACTGCATCCGAAATGATTGTCTTCTCATAGTTATCCCGATTATATCTCTACACAACTCTAGCTTGTCTCGAGTGATTACCTTTGTTGACATGTCGGCTGTGTCTCTGCACATCACACTTAACTGTGTCTCTGCACAATATTCTTTTGTTGTGTCTCTACACACTATTATTCCGCTGTCATATTTCTTCACCCATTTGTTCCTTAATGCATTCTTGCCTTGTGAGAAACTCTTTGGCTCCCCCTCATCAGTAAACAAAATATATTCGGATCCCAGATATTTGGTTGATGGAATCCTGCCTCGCTCAGATCTTTTTGTCTGAGGTCCACTGGTTTCAGGAGGTATGTCATCATCCAACTCTATGGATGATCATGTAGCTTCTAGGGGAGTGGGTGTAGGCACTGTATTTTTTCATATAAGTCCCTATGATGAGTCTCATTTGGAGACACTACCTTTTAAGTCACGGAAGTCGCGGGAAACGGACGTCGGAAGGGGAAATTCAGAATAAGCATGTCATCAGATTCATTTCACAAGTTCACTATTTTCGTTCGTGCTGTGTTCGTGGCCACGTTCGAACGACAAACAGATTGCGGGCGTTCGTGTAGTGTTCGAATCGACGTTCGAACGGCGTCGGTATTTCTGGTTTTATTTCTAGCCTCACACCCAAGCCCAATTAGCCCACCAAAGCCCATAAAACACATCCAAATTAATTAAATACATATTTAATACATGGTGAAATTAAAGCAAATCTAAAAATCACATACCAAATATAAAATAATCACCTACTAAAATAACAAATCCACTTACCTAAACAAAATAAGTCACATCCCAATTTAGCCAAATCTTGTCTCCAATCAATCTTTTGCTTTCCTTGTAAGACACTAATTGGTCTCCTTCCTATTCAAGCACATGGAAACCCTAGCCCTTTGCCTATAAAAGAAACCCAATTCCAACACTTCCCTCTCCTAGCACATTCATACAAACCACAGAAAAATTCTGCAAAGCAAAAAAAAACTCCTAGCATTCACACATAACAAAATCTAAGCAATAAAGAATTCTCTCCTCCTCCCTCACTCTCAATTACCGAAAATACACACCCCTTAAACACCATTGCATTACCGAAAATCACAGCCCTTAAACACCCTTGCATTACCAAAAATCACACCCCCATACAGTAGCCTAAACACCCTAAAACAACCCCCAAATCACCTAAAACAGTAACTAAAAAAAATGCACTTAAAGCCCCCCGAAAACATCCAAAATAGTAGCCTAAAAACACCAAAAACAGTGACCGAAATACAGTAGCAAAACAGCAGCAAAACAGAGGGAAAACAGCAGCCCGAACAGCGAAGCAGCGAAGGGAAACGTTAAACCAGTGAACCGGAGGAGTTGCGGAGCATCGACCCTTCCAACGACCGTGTACGGTACTTCTGAAAGTCGACATAAAAGGTTAGACCTGAGGGCACCTTTCTCATTAGTTTATATTCATCTTTTAATTGTTTATTGAATTTTATTCGCATGAGAGTCCTTGCATAATGTGTGTTGTGGCCCTTGAATGAATGAAAATGTGTCGCCTCTTGTGGTATATAGGATGGAAACCCGGACATAAATTTCATAGCCGATTCCGAATGGACGGTAGTATGATCTGTACTCGGGATACAACTCCATGTACCACTTGAGTATACGACACATATTTTATTTCACGTTATCTTGATTTGTTTATTATCGTTATTTATTTTCTGCATGTTATTTGTTTGAGTAATGATGTGGTCAAGCGCATGGGCTTAGTAAGTGCGATTAAAGGTCCTCTATTTCGAGGGGTTAAAATCCTTTACCACGATGCTTCACCGCGCCGGACGATGTATATTCGGTTGAATGTGAGATTTGTTCAATCGGGTATACGAAGTCCGATATTGTTGTTTCTTTTATCTCTTATATGCATTGTGTTATTAGCGCATTGGCTTAGTAAGTGCGATTAAAGGTCCTCTATTTCGAGGGGTTAAAATGATTTACCACGATGTTTCGCCGCGCCGGACGATGTATATGCGGTTGAATGTCAGATGTGTTAAATCGGGTATACGAAGTCCGATATTGTTGTTTCTTTTATTTCTTATATGCATTGTGTTATTAGCGTATGGGCTTAGTAAGTGCGATTAAAGGTCCTCTATTTCGAGGGGTTAAAATCCTTTACCACGATGCTTCACCACGCCGGTCGAGGTACACATGATTGGATGAGAATGAGTTCAATCGGACACGTGAGGTCCTACATTGTGGATTTGTTTGTCTATGTATATGTTGCATGCATCAGGTCTGGTTCCGTTCGAACGTGTTATCGAATGCTATATGAACGCGAACCTTCTGTTTACCGTTCGAACACATTTTCAGACGCTACTCGAACGCGCACACATTTTCGTAGTTTTATCATGCATCAGATCTGGTTCCGTTCGAACGCGTTCTCGAACGCTATATGAACGCGAACATTCTGTTTATCGTTCGAACGTGTTTTCGGACGCTACTCAAATGCGCACGCATTTTCTTAGTTTTATCATGCATCAGGTCTGGTTCCGTTCGAACGCGTCCTCGAACGCTATACGAACGCGAACCTTCTGTTTACCATTCGAACATGTTTACGAATGCTACACGAACGCACACACACTGAGTCCTTTTCATCATATTCTATGCGTAATTGCCCCTATCAGTTATCCATTTGTATTACGAATCTGATTGCCTCTTTTCATTACGCATGATTGTGCAATTACCATTTATTTGTATTCCCTACATGTATGAGTACAATGTGCTTATTAAGTTGTATGCTTGCCGTATGTTAATTTACCTTTATGCATGCAAATTCGGACATAGATTATATACAAATAGGTTGTATGAAAATTTGGACATAGATTACATGCAAATAGGTTGTATGCAAACATGAAAAATGTGTTATATGAACTTAGATATGAGCTTTGTACTTATGCATGCGAATTTAGGAGTAAATTATCATTGGAAATAAATGTTGCTTAGGCTTGATTGAATTATCGCACAAAACATTTTATTACAAGTGGCATAAGTAAGGGACCATTCCGAACCCAACGGTTGAGGTCTTCCCTTGCGAGGGGTGAGTGCGGCCTTAAATCTTTGTCTCGGTTCACACCGGGTGGCGACTCCATCATTCTCCGGTTTAGTCCCCCGCGGGCTATCCCGTACTCCCAACCAGGCCGCGAGCCCGGAACAGCATGCGTCGCCCAGTTTCTGTATTCCCACTGTTTGGCGACTCCACTGGGGACAGAGAATCGGCCCCGAAATAATGTCTTGTAATATTATGATTTGTGCTTTAATTAACCGTGTCTACTGTGGGTTAAAAGGGGTTTAATCAAAGGCATTTTTTAAGGCTGGGTAATGGTTTGGTGTTTTCCCTCATTCACTACCTTTCTATAAGGAAAAGCTGTGAAGGCACCTAGATAATCATTTACTTGTAGCCTATTGTGATGAACTAATTTGGAGGACTCGTTGTTTATTCCTGTCACCAAATGATAAGAGCCTAAGAGGCTAGGGTACTTAAGAGAGCCTCGCTCCACCCTCCCTCTGGGGAATCTACAACGGGAAATCCATTTGACAGTCAGTCACACACCATAACTCGTTGGCACGTACTGTAAGGTATAAAAAAGGGTGCGTTCACTTGGTCGCTCGAACCCTTGAGTGAGGAGACCTAGTTGTGGGCAATCCTTCACCAGCGAGAGTCTTTGTCTACACTCCTGCAAACCCACATGTAGACCGGGGTTGTATAGCCTATAGCAAACTATTTCATTGTGCTTGTGGACCATCCTCATTTGGATGCAGTTGGGCTTCTTGTCAGAAATGCGAACTTGTTGGGCCATTTAAACTGGGACGAGTTCGTATCCTATGACAATTGGGCCAAAAGCTTCTGAAATGTTGATGGGCCACTCTGTAGAAATTATTTTTGTATGCTCGTGTTTGGGAACATTGTCGTTTGGATCCATTCAGACCTTTTGTCATGAGGTATGGGCTTGTTGGGCGATTTAAACTGGGACAAGAACGTATCTTATGATGATTGGGCCAAAAGCTTCTAAAACGCCAATGGGCCATTATATGTTTGTGTTTAGGAATATTATCATTTGGATATGGTTGGACTTCTTGCCATAAGATGTGGACTTGTTGGGCCATTTAAACTGGGACGAGTTCACTCCTATGACAGTTAGCCCAAAAGCTTCTATAATGATGATGGGCCGATTTATGTGAAAATTTTAATGAATTGATATATTCCTTATATCGCATGCATCTCATTCATCTCATGCATACATATATCATGTTAACACCCTCTATATCTATAAAAGACATCATAGATTCCTGTTGGGTTAGGAAAGAGGGAAGACTCACTAAATGACCGGTAACAAATATGAGTACATCCGATAGTGAGGTATCCCGGATAGATCAGTTGGAAAACGGTCTCGCCAAAATTACTGAACAGTTGCAAGCCTTGACTACTGCTGTGGCTGGTATGGCTGTACCCCGTGCTGGGGGAAATTCTGAGAATGTGAGGAGCGATGAGTCTCCGAATGGGTTGGGGGATGATATCCCCGCTTTTGATGACGACATGGCAGAGTATGCAACATGCAAAATGATTGGGTCTCAGGAAGAATTTCAGAAGCTTCGGGATCAAGTTGAAACAGTTACCCGCAAAATGAGGGGTAAACATGAAGAGTTGTTAGATTATGAGGCAATGACCTTCGAAGAACAGTTGCCAGCTCATTTCAAGATGCCGGATATGGCTAAGTTCAACGGGAATAAGGATCCGAGGGTCCATCTCCGTCAGTATGTTTCAGTTATGAGTTCAGTGGGTTTATCCAAGCGTCAAGTGCATAAAATGTTTGGGATGTCACTTGAGGGAGCGCCGGTAGTTTGGTATCACAGCCTTGAGAAGAAGATTAGGGAAGATTTGAGGGAACTGGCTGATGCTTTTCTGAAGCAATATGTTACGGATCTGGAAATTGATTTGTCACTCCGAGATTTGGAGAGCACTAAGCAGAAGCCGGAGGAAAGCTTCAAAGAGTATGTAGACTGCTGGAGAAGCCAGCTCCTAAAGATGCAGACTCGGCCCTCGGAGAAGGACCAAATTAAGATGATTATCAAGGGCACCAAGCCCTCCATCTATGGGAAACTGAGGAGGATGACCTCCATGATTGTTGATTTTTGACAGTTGAGAGAAACTGTCATGGATATTGAAGAAGAATAAGAAGCAGAGAACATGAAGTTTTATGGCCTAAGTAGGAGGCCTATTGGGGGAACATCAGGTACCAAACCTGTTTCTGCGGAGATTGCTGCCATCCGAAATCGGAGATTCTCCAACTTAGGGAGGCTATTATCTAAGGTGCTGGAGAAATTAAAAAGACAAGGACTTCTGAAACCCCTGGAGACCAAACCACTTCCCAACCCTCCACCACCACATCTCAACCTGAGCCAATACTGTCACTTCCACCAACAGAAAGGCCACGACATTGATAATTGTGCCCGCCTCCGCCACGAAATCCAAGACCTAATAGACTCCAAAAAGATACCCGACCTTGAAACATAATGCCCCAACACACACCAAAATCCCCTACCAAATTACCACTCTGTCCCCCCACCAACCTATATGATAAACTCTGGCCTACCTGAAAGCATTGTCCTCAAATCCTTTGACCACCAAGCCTATTGCCTTGGAATTTGGGATAGTAACAGTGAAGATGAGATAGAATGAGGGCAAAATTTCTGGGAAGACTTCTCCAGTACTGATGAAGAAGAAGTGAGGGGGATGACACGCAGTAGGCATTTCTATAATGATATGACTGAGAAGTGTAAATGAGTGTTATCAGAGGGTAGAGAAGTGGCTGAGAATACAGAAAATGCTGAGGGAGATGCAGTGCTGCAGCAGTTGAGGAAAACCCGAGCACAAGTGAGTATCTGGGATTTTTTGTGTGCATCTCAGGAGCACAGACGGGCCATGGTTGAGGCCTTAAGCAAGATATTGGTGACGGAAGATGCCAACCCCGCAATGTTTGTTGCGTCAGTGCAAAAGGAGGCTTTGCAGGTAATCACTTTTTCTGAGGAAGAACTCCCAGTTGATGGGAGAAATCATAATAGACCTTTGTTTATCAGAGCTGAAGTGGGGGTAAAAGGACCTCTTGTGTGATGGTGGATGACGGCTCATCCATTAATGTGTGCCCGTTGAAGATTTTGGCCAAGCTGGGTATAAAAACAACAGATCTGGATCCCTCTAGTATGACTATCAAGGCTTATGATGACAGTAAGCGAGGAGTTGAGGGTACATTTGTAGCAGCGGTCAAGGGTTGTCCTATTGATGACGAAGTTGAGTTCACAGTGCTGGATATCCCAACCACTTTTGCCTTGTTGTTGGGAAGGCCTTGGTTTCATAAGCTTGGGGGCGTGCCCTCCACTCTACATCAGATGAATAAGTTCCCATATAGGGGAGAGATTGTCACCATCCGAGCTGAGGTAGACAATGCTGTGGCTGCTTTGGAAATATAACCTTTCACGAGGTTCCAAGTGTCGGCAACTTTTGAAGAATGGGTGGATCCTAAGGTAGCTAGGATCATGGGAAAAATGAAGTTCGAGCCGGTTGAGGGTTCAAAACTGCCAGACTTTAGAGGACATACTACTCGGAGGGGTTTGAGGTATAAATCTTATGAGGAAAAGCCGAAGGTTAAAAAGAAAGGGCTGAAATTGATGGAATGCTTTGTGAAGGCTTCATGGTATCAATGTGAGCCCGAACCAATAGAAGTTAATGGGATTGTGGTGCCTGGATTTGAGATCTTCCAAGATATGTTGGGTGACAAGCCGCTGACTGAAGAAACTGTGGAGGAAGAGGATTGGGAAGAAGAATTGATGAAGTTAGAGAGTCTGACTCTCGGAGAGGATAAGAAGTCTGAGAAGAACCTGGTTGCAGAGGATGAAGTGTCTGCCGATGATGAAGACATTTATCTTCCTGATTTATTTGAGTGTACTCCCGCATTTATTAGCAATAAAGACAATCATTTTGCTTATTTGCCCGAGTCATTTTCCTCTAACTTGCATGGCGTGAGTATATTTGATATCAGCTCCACCAGAACGAATGCATTTAACTTAGGCACGCTTGAGAATCCTAAGGAAATTCTGATCGCAAGTGAAGTTACCGCTGAAGAGCGGGAGAAATTAGAAGAAGTATTGGTCAGATATGCCAAAGTGTTTGCTTGGCCCTATGAGGACATGCCTGGGGTAGACAGAAGCATTGCCCAACACACAATACCAACTTATCCGAATATGAAGCCAGTGAAACAGAAACTTCGACATATGAGACCTGAGTGGGCCGAGAAGGTCAGAGAAGAGGTTAAGAAACAGATAGATGTGGGGTTCCTGGAAGTGGTAAAGTATCCCGAATGGTTATCAAATATTGTGCCAGTGCGGAAGAAAGACGGGAAAGTCAGAATATGTGTGGATTACAGAGATCTCAACAAGGCTTGTTCGAAAGATGATTTTCCTCTACCTCATATTGATGTACTAGTTGATAGTGCAACTTTATCTGCCATGTATTCATTTGCAGATGGGTTTTCCGGGTATAATCAGGTTCTTATGGCTGAGGAAGACAAGCACAAAACTGCCTTCGTCACAGAGTGTGGTACTTATTGTTACAAGGTAATGCCGTTTGGGCTCAAAAATGCAGGAGCTACTTATTAGCGGATGGCCACTACATTGTTCCACGATCTGATGCACAAAGAGACTGAAGTGTACGTGGATGACATGATGGTGAAATCAGAGACAAGAATTGGGCATATAGAAGCACTGGAGAAGTTCCTTCAAAATGTTGACAAATACAACTTGCGGCTGAATCCCAATAAATGTGTGTTTGGGGTAACATCTGGAAAATTACTGGGACATACAGTGGGAATGGGAGGAATAGAAGTAGATTCTGAGAAAATCAAGGCAATTACTGAGATGCCGACACCGAAGACAGAGAAAGAGGTTAGATCATTCCTGGGAAAAATTCAGTATATCAGTCGGTTCATCGCCAAGTTGACGTCAGTATGTGAGCCTATCTTCAGACTGTTGAGAAAGGACCAGCCAGTGAAATGGAATGAGCAGTGTCAGTCAGCTTTCGACAAGATCAGAAAATACTTGGTAAAGCCTCATGTTTTTGAAACCTCCGAGACCGGGCAGACCCTTGGTACTGTATTTGGCTATAGAATCAGAAGCACTGGGGGCAATGATGGTACACGCAGAGATCGGGGTAGAGCATGCCGTCTACTATCTCAGTAAGAAGATGCTTCCGTATGAAGCCCGCTATCAAGAAGTAGAGAAGATCTGTTTGGCAGTAGTATGGGCATCCAAAAAATTGCGGCATTACTTCTAGTCTTACAAGATCCAGGTAGTGGCAAAGGAGAATCATTTGAAATATCTGCATTCAGTGCCTTCGCTAGTGGGAAAATTGGGCAGATGGTTAGTGTTGCTGACAGAGTTTGACATTGAGTACCTCACTTCCAAAGTGATCAAGGGGCGATCCGTAGTAGAGTTCCTGGCATTGCAACCCATTGATGAGGATCAGCATAAGTTTGAATTTCCAGATGAAGAGGTCAAGGCAATAGCAATTCAAGGATGGAAAATGTACTTTGACGGAGCAGTGAATTATAAAGGAGCCGGAATTGGGATAGTGATAGTGACCCCCCGGAGGAGAGACTTTGCCTTTGGCTAAGAGGTTGAAGTTCAGAGTAACTAACAACATGGCCGAGTATGAAGCATGTGCTTTTGGTTTGACTGCACTGATAGCCTTGAAGGCTGAAGCATGGAGGTCTACGGAGATTCGATGCTGGTGATCCGACAGATGCAGGGAGAATGGGAATTGAAAGAAGAACGGTTAAAACCTTACCTTTTTCACCTCAGAAGGTTGGCACGGGTTATCCCCGATTGTAAGTTTCAGCACTTGCCGCGAGAAGAGAATCAGATGGCGGATGCATTAGCTACACTTGCAGCAACTTGGGAAAATCCAGAGAAGTTGGTAATGGGACCGTTGGTACTGACAACAGCAAATAGACCCGTCCATGAGATCGAAAGAGTCCTGGAAGTGGAGATCGACGATGGTAAACCTTGGTATCACGACATTCAAAGGTATCTGGAACACGGGGAACTCCCGGAGGGAGCAGGCAGAAAATACAGATTAGCCATTCAGAAATTAGCTTCCCAATATGTGATTTTGAACGGGGAACTGTATAAGAGGCAAGCAAACGGTATTTAGTTGAAATGTTTGAGGAAAGAAGAGGCTCAGCAGGTAATGGAAGATGTACACACCGAGGTATATGGTCCGCACATGAATGGGTTGAATCTGTCCCGCAAGATAGTAAGACAAGGTTTTTACTGGTCAACCATGGAGACTGACTGCGCTAAGATGGTAAAGCACTGTCATGATTGTCAAGCACACGGTAATTTGAATCATTTTCCGCACACAGAGTTGCACAGGTTGTCAGAGCCGTGGCCGTTCTCAGCATGGGGAATTGATATGATTGGAGAGATTCGACCGAATGCATCGAATGGGCATCGTTTCATAGTAGTGGCAGTAGACTATTTCTCAAAGTGGGTGGAAGCCGAGTCATTCCGCAATGTTACAGCGAAACAGATGGCAAAGTTTATAGCTCAGAATCTCATTTATCGGTATGGTATGCCACACCATGTGGTTACAGATAACGGAGTTCAGTTCCAGGGGGAAACAAAGGCAATGCTACAGGAATACATGATAGGCCATCATAAGTCATCACCGTACAGGCCGCAGGCAAATGGGGCAGTTGAGGCAGCCAATAAGACTATAAAGATGATTCTCGCCAAGATGACAGAGAACTACATGGATTGGGCAGATAAGCTACCGTATGCCTTATGGGGGTACATAAATTCAGTAAGAACAACAACATGAGTCACACCTTACTCTTTGGTCTATGGAATGGAAGCAGTACTGCCAGTGGAAGTTGAGATGCAATCCTTGAGGGTATTAGCAGAAACAGAGTTACCTGAACCAGAATGGGCCGCACATAGATTTGAACAGTTAGCACTACTGGATGAAAATAGGCTGAAGTCCTTGCATCACATGCAGATATATCAGAAGAGACTAGTCCGAGCATTCAACAAGAAGGTGCGTCCTACTAAGATCAGAAAGGGTGATTTGGTACTTAAGCAGTCGAGACCATCGACGACAGACCCGATAGGAAAGTTCAGACCTAACTGGGAAGGACCTTACATAGTGCAGAAAGTAATGGGAAATGGGGCAGTGAAACTGTCAGACTTGGAAGGTAACGAGTTCACTGAGCCGATCAACGTGGACAGATTGAAGCAATATTTTGCCTGAGAAAGAGAAGACTTGGCAGAAGGCCTAACCCGACGGGATAAGGAAACTCATGCATGCATGTATACACGTAACATATTTTGGCATTCGTTTTGTGTTTGTTTTGTATTCACAGGTTTTGAAGAAGAAAAGAGAAGGCGGCAAAGACAAGCCGATTAGAAGCATCAACATACCAGCAGCAGTTTTGGGATGCGACCCTGGGGGCGAGGCCCACATCAATACTAGCAGCAGTCTTGGGGATGCGTCCCGGGGTTGAGGCCCACGTCAACACATATACCAGTTGCGGTTATTGGGATGCGTCCCAAGGTCGAGGCCCACATTTTGTCAGCGGTATCGGGATGCGTCCCAGGGTCGAGGCCCCCGTTGTCGGTTGCAGCTATTGGGATGCATCCCAGGATCGAGGTCCACTGCATCATCAGTTTCGGGATGCGTCCCAGGGTCGAGGCCCACCTTTTGTCTGTGGTATTGGGATGCGTCCCAGGGTCGAGGCCCCCGTTGTTGGTTGCATCTATTGGGATGCGTCCCAGGATCGAGGTCCACTGCATCATCAGTTTCAGGATACGTCCTAGGGTCGAGGCCCACCTTTTGTCAGCGGTATTGGGATGCGTCCCAGGGTCGAGGCCCCCGTTGTCGGTTGCAGCTATTGGGATGCGTGCCAGGATCGAGGTCCACTGCATCATCAACTCAGTTCGAGACAACAGGCAAGTTAAGTGGCAGCTGGCGAGCCAGGTAAGTGAAAATGCATTGCATAACTTTGATAGGATTGTCACTGTTACACATTACACAAGTCCAATCAAAGTGGAGGCGACTGTAGGCACTGCTTTTTTGCATATAAGTCCCTATGATGAGTCTCATTTGGAGACACTACCTTTTAAGTCACAGAAGTCGCGGGAAACGGACGTCGGAAGGGGAAATTCAGAATAAGCATGTCATCAGATTCATTTCACAAGTTCATTGTTTTCGTTCGTGCTGCGTTCGTGGCCACGTTCGAACGACAAAGAAGATTGCGGGCGTTCGTGTAGCGTTCGAATCAGCGTTCGAACGGCGTCAGTATTTCTGGTTTTGCTGCTAGCCTCACACCCAAGCCCAATTAGCCCACCAAAGCCCATAAAACACATCCAAATTAATTAAATACATATTTAACACATGGTGAAATTAAAGCAAATCTAAAAATCATATACCAAATATAAAATAATCACCTACTAAAATAACAAATCCACTTACCTAAACAAAATAAGTCACATCCCAATTTAGCCAAATCTTGTCTCCAATCAATCTTTTGCTTTCCTTGTAAGACACTAATTGGTCTCCTTCCTATTCAAGCACATGGAAACCCTAGCCCTTTGCCTATAAAAGAAACCCAATTCCAACACTTCCCTCTCCTAGCACATTCATACAAACCACAGAAAAATTCTGCAAAGCAAAAAAAAACTCCTAGCATTCACACATAACAAAATCTAAGCAATAAAGAATTCTCTCCTCCTCCCTCACTCTCAATTACCGAAAATACACACCCCTTAAACACCATTGCATTACCGAAAATCACAGCCCTTAAACACCCTTGCATTACCAAAAATCACACCCCCATACAGTAGCCTAAACACCCTAAAACAACCCCCAAATCACCTAAAACAGTAACTAAAAAAAATGCACTTAAAGCCCCCCGAAAACATCCAAAATAGTAGCCTAAAAACACCAAAAACAGTGATCGAAATACAGTAGCAAAACAGCAGTGAAACGGAGGAAAACAGCAGCCCGAACAGCGAAGCAGCGAAGGGAAACGTTGAACCAATGAACCGGAGGAGTTGCGGAGTATCCACCCTTCCGACGACCTTGTACGGTACTTCCGAAAGTCGACATAAAAGGTTAGACCTGATGGCACCTTTCTCATTAGTTTATATTCATCTTTTAATTGTTTATTGAATTTTATTCGCATGAGAGTCGTTGCATAATGTGTGTTGTGGCACTTGAATGAATGAAAATGTGTCGCCTCTTGTGGTATATAGGATGGAAACCCGGACATAAATTTCATAGCCGATTCCGAATGGACGATAGTATGATCTGTACTCGGGATACAACTCCACGTACCACTTGAGTATACGACACATATTTTATTTCACGTTATCTTGATTTGTTTATTATCGTTATTTATTTTCTGCATGTTATTTGTTTGAGTAATGATGAGGTCAAGCGCATGGGCTTAGTAAGTGCGATTAAAAGTCCTCTATTTCGAGGGGTTAAAATCCTTTACCACGACGCTTCGCCGCGCCGGACGATGTATATTCGGTTGAATGTGAGATGTGTTCAATCGGGTATACGAAGTCCGATATTGTTGTTTCTGTTATCTCTTATATGCATTGTGTTATTAGCGCATGGGCTTAGTAAGTGCGATTAAAGGTCCTCTATTTCGAGGGGTTAAAATCCTTTGCCACGATGCTTCGCCGCGCCGGACGATGTATATGCGGTTGAATGTGAGATGTGTTCAATCGGGTATACGAAGTCCGATATTGTTGTTTCTTTTATTTCTTATATGCATTGTGTTATTAGCGCATTGGCTTAATAAGTGCGATTAAAGGTCCTATATTTCGAGGGGTTAAAATCTTTTACCACGATACTTCGCCGCGCCAGACGAGGTACACATGATTGGATGAGAATGAGTTCAATCGGACTCGTGAGGTTCTACATTGTGGATTTGTTTGTCTATGTATGTGTTGCATGCATCAGGTCTGGTTCCATTCGAACGCGTTATCGAACGCTATACGAATGCGAACCTTTTGTTTACCGTTCGAACGCGTTTTCGAACGCTACTCGAACGCTCACGCATTTTCGTAGTTTTATTATGTATCAGGTCTGGTTCCGTTCGAACGCGTTCTCGAATGCTATACGAATGCGAACCTTCAATCTATCGTTCGAACGAGTTTTCGGACGCTACTCGAACGCGCACGTATTTTCTTAGTTTTATCATGCATCAGGTCTGGTTCCGTTCGAACGCGTCCTCGAACGCTATACGAACGTGAACCTTCTGTTTACTGTTCGAACACATTTATGAATGCTACACGAACGCACACACACTGAACTGAGTCATTTTCATCATATTCTATGCGTAATTGCCCCTATCAGTTATCCCTTTGTATTTCGAATCTGATTGCCTCTTTTCATTACGCATGATTGTGCAATTGCCATTTATTTGTATTCCCTACATGTATGAGTACAATGTGCTTATTAAGTTGTATGCTTGCCGTATGTTAATTTACCTTTATGCATGCAAATTCGGACATAGATTATATACAAATAGGTTGTATGAAAATTTTGACATAGATTACATGCAAATAGATTGTATGCAAACATGAAAAATGTGTTATATGAACTTAGATATGAGCTTTGTACTTATGCATGCGAACTTAGGAGTAAATTATCCTTGGAAATTAATGTTGCTTAGGCTTGGTTGAATTATCGCACAAATCATTTTATTACAAGTGGCATAAGTAAGGGACCATTCTGAACCCAACGGTTTGAGGTCTTCCCTTGCGAGGGGTGAGTGCGGCCTTAAATCTTTGTCCCGGTTCACACAGGGTGGCGACTCCATCATTCTCCGGTTTAGTCCCCCGCGGGCTATCCCGTACTCCCAACCGGGCCGCGAGCCCGGAACAGCATGCGTCGCCCAGTTTCTGTGTTCCCACAGTGGGTAGCGGCTCCCCCTGCCCATCACTCTCTTCTGTAGCTTCCGATGGAGCGGGTTGTGTCTCCCCATACTCAACATCCTCATTTGCCTCCTTTAGTTCTGCTTCTGAAATTTCATTGTGCACCTTATCTGTAGTCAACTATACTGGTACTAGGAGTGGATTTTTGTCGACACTGGGATTGGAAGACATCTTCGGTTTTCAATGTCTTCAATTGTCTAATCTTCAAGAAACTCTACATCATGGCTTCTGATGACCATCTTTTCTTTCGGATCCCATATTATGAATTCAAATTCTTCATCTCCATAGACTATGAATATACATGGAGTTATCATTGCATCGAGCTTCTACATGAGCTCATTGGATACATGTGTAATAGATAAACAACCGAATATTCTAAGGTGAGAGTGAGAGGGATTCTTGCTAGACCATACTTTCTCCGGAATCTCAGAATTCAACGGTACATATGGTAATCTGTTGATCAGGTAGCAGGCGGTACAAATAGCTTCTCCCCAAAATTTTTTTGGCAGCTTAGCCAAACTGATCATACTTCTTATTTTCTCCATAATGGTGTGTTTCATTTTTTCAGCTATACCATTATGCTGTGGGGTGCGTGGAACAGTTCTTTCATGCCGAATGTTGTGTCTCTTGTAGTAAGCATTGAACTCCCTGGAACTATTCTCGCCTCCATCATCTGTGCGGAGGAACTTCAGTTTCTTCCATGTTTCACGTTCTACCATGGCGTGGAACAACTTAAACTGATCTAGGACATGATCCTTTATTTTCAGAAAATACACTCATACCTTCCGAGAAGCATCATTAATGAAAGTCATAAAATACTTGTTATCGGCCAGTGAATCAACCTCAAAGAGACCACTGATCGGCGTGATCACACACGTATAACATAAACGCACGTATCGCTCAAGTAGTATATAAAATATCGATCCCACGCGGACTTAATACCTAAGTTATTAATTTATGAAGCCAAATATTTACGGGTATCTAATAGATTGGTTGTTTGATTGGATGGTGATTTTAAACTAAAACAAGTAAATAAAACAGTGTGAAAGTAAATGAAAGGAAAATTCAATATTATTAAACTACCTAGGGTTTTGAATTCTTCCAATATCTTTTAAAGATGAAGTGGTTATCTCATGTTTGTGCAATATATTGGTTTATTAACCTGGAACACGAAATTATGCAAAAGCCTCTGTTGATGGTCAGATGCAATTACCCAGTGTAACCCAATTAATCATATGTCTATGTTAACCAAGTTACCTGAATTCATTAAGATTAAGTTTTAATTGTGGCTACCCCCGTCCGACATGTATATGTCTATACTGGAATGAAATCTATTAAGGGGTATCTAATCCTTAAGGGAGATCGTGGGCTATTAAGTCTAAGGCTGAAACCTAAAATTCATTCGTCAAGTTTACCACATCAATCTTATTAATGGCCAGTTAACAAGAAGCATTAAACTTAAGACTTAATAAATAAACTTTTATATTACCCAAAACACAAAATAACCCTTTATAAACCGGTGATATTGGAATTCATCACAGTCCCAGATAACGGGTTTAGTTACAACACATATCTAGGACTAGTAAAAGCTTAAATAAAGAAAATGACATAAAGTAAAAGCTTGGAAATTAAAAAAGGTAAAATAAACAATAAAGAAAATGATGGGGTTAGATGATCCACTTTTATTACTTCATATTTTAGATATCTCCCTTATTATAATATATTAACTTTGCATGACATTACCAACCGACCATATAGGCGGTATCATGATTAAGTTAAATTTATGATTAATTCCAACCGACCATAAAAGCGGTATCCTATTAAGTCAGGTTTTAAATAGGTTATATATTATAATTAAGGGAAATTAATCTAAATATTAATAATAAAAGCTTAACCTTTTACCCAAGCAGAAGGGAGTTACCTCATCATACTGAACAATAAAAATAAAAATTGAAAAGTAAAAATAGAGTAAGTACTATTGCGTAAAATAAAAAATTAAATACAGAAAGCTGTAAATAAACAAATAAGATACAATTTTCTTAGTATTCTTAAGGAATTCCCCAGAAGAATGTATGAATTTTCCTTCTGATTTCAGCTTCTATTTATAGGGAAAAATCTGCTACTCATTCAACACAATGATGACACGTGTCCGGCCTCCGAATAATTAGCTCGGCGTCGCGACTCGTAAAGTTGTTCACGTCGCGACATGAACGTAATCAGTGACGTGTATTGTCGGCAGCATGTGATGATGACATGTGTCCGGCGCACGTTAGCATGATTGTGTGATGTTGACACATGGCAGACGCATGTTAGCAAGTGCGCATGATAACAAGTCTCTCTGATTTTGACACGTGGTTAGGGTAGACACCCCTTCTTACTCATGTGATTGAGTCTCTGGTTCCATAAATTTTGTGAAGCCTCTTTTTCAGCTACATTGAGGCTGTCTGCACAAATCTTCACATGAGTCTTGTATAATGTGCCGCAAGCATGTCCTCGGGCGACAACAATGACACTTTTTGTCATTCTCCATGTGCCATTTTTGAATTGACTGTCATAGCTCTGTTTGTCAAGGGCTATCCCCGATAGTACATTCAGCCGAAGTTCTAGAACATGCATGGCATCCTTCAGGTTTAATATACACCCGACATCTGTCCGAAACTGAATATCATACATTCCTACTATACCAGAGGAACTGATATTTCCCATCCTCACTGAATCAAAGTCTCATGCTTTGTAGATTGTGAAGAAATCTATGTGTGGAGTGACGTGGTAGGATGCTGCAGTATCTACCACCCACTCAATATCGTGGGTTGCGTTGTGAAGACATGTTTATTCTTGCATGGAGCATATATCTACATCTGCTTGGACAACAAATAATGTCTCTCATTCGTTATTCTTCGGCTGGTGATTGCCTTGGCCCTGCTCTCATTGCATTTTCTGACAATTCTTCTTTAAGTGGCCTTCTATGCCACAATGGTAGTACTTATAGGTAGGCTTCCTTCTATCTGAGGATTTACATCTGGTTGTGCTTCTGCCTCCCCATATTTCTCTTCCTCGATGTCTTAATTGAGTCTCTGTGATGAAGGCTTCTGTCTGTTCTGAGTCAATATCTTTTCTCCCGAACTCTTCATTCGACAGAGCATCTTTTACCATAGGCACGATAAGTTTGCCTCCTGGAGCTGAATTGTTGAGAGTAACAACCAATGTCTCCCAGCTATCAGAAAGAGAACTAAGTAGTAGGAGGGCTTGTACTTCATCTCCCAGCTGTATGTCTACTGCAAACAACTGATTCATCAGGCTCTGGAACTCATTGGTATGTTTTGCAATGGAAGTTCCACTCCATAGCTTTAAATTCATCAACCGCCTCATTAACAGGCCTTTATTCCGAACTATCTTGGCCTGAAACATGCCTTCTAGTTTTATCCATATTTCGTAAGCATCTGTATCATGTGCTACGTGGTGGAAGACACTGTGGCCGATCCACTGCCTAATCTAACCCAGAGTTCTATTGTTGAGTTTATTCCAGTCACTCTCTTTGACATAATCTGGTTTCACTCCCTTTACCTTGATCATATCAAACAGATCTCTACAATGCAAATAATCTATCATCCGAGGCCTCCAGAGGGAGTAATTGGTTGATGTCAGCTTGATCATCGCATCAGAAGAGGAATATTTCATTTTCATTTTAAGTTTACAGTTTAAAATGAAAATAGGATATAATCGGTGATGATTTTCACAAATCGGAGGTCACCGTTGCTTCCAGAACGGTTGAAAATGGTGGATTAGACACTTCGTTGGTCCAATCCGACTCAGGGACCGATTTATAAATTTCTAAAAACTTATAGGGCTCAAATGTAAATTTCAAAGACTTCAGGGGCTCAGTGAAATTTACCAGGGTTGCTGACGTGGATGACACGTGGCTGCTGACGTGTCAAAGTGGGACCGGCTTGCTGACGTGGCGCTGTCGTGGAGATGACATGGTTGTTGATTGTGCGCTGACGTGGCGCTGACTGTGCGCTGACGTGGCTGCTGGCTCGACGCTGACTTGGTCGTCTTCAACCTCTATCAGAGCGTGCGGTGCGTGGATAGGCGTGTGATTCACTCTCCGGCGCGTGCAGCAGGTGTGTGGCGTCTCTGGACCTCCATTTGATCGCCGAAAAATACCACCGTGCTCGTCTCGACATGAACTAGCTGATGGTATGCTCAAAATTAATTTTTAACAACTTTCCCGAAATCCAAATTTTCCGAACCGAGTTCCATTCTTCGATTTTACTACCCCAATGTATAACCAAAGCTACTGATACCACTTGTTGTGATTCTCTCATCACTATAGAGTATTTTTGAGGAAAAATCGATTCTATTACTTACAAGAATAGAAATTACAAAGTGTTTAAACTTTATAAAAAAACTCACTTCTACACACTCTCTAAGCTTTTCTCTTGAAGCTGGGGTGGTTTGAGCTCTCAAATGAGCTATCAATTTATAGTGAAACTCAAACTCACTATTACAACAAACTAATAAATGCACCTAAAGTAAGCTTGGAGTTTTGCTCCAAAATTCAACAAAGGAGATTTTCCACCTAAAGCAAGTTTGGGTGGTTTGTATCATTATCAAAAGATAACAATTTATTTTTGACAATTGTAATCATACTTTTGATGCTAGTTGGATTCTACACTTGATTATTGCTTAATTTAGCAAGGTATGAAGACTGTTTATCAATCCAATTATGAGTTTAAAATAAAAAGTTAAAATAATTTTTTATGGAATTGCATGCTCGTATAAAAAAACGAATGCCTTTATATCATATCAATACTTTACGTCATGTAATTTTTTTACAATCATGCAAATTGAGATGCAAGCTAGATTTGAAAATATCTATAATTGTCTTTAAACATGTAAGAACTTGATTGTCCCTAACATAGTGTCTAAAGATCTATTATCACAGAGTTCAAATTGTTATTGAGAACGATGACACATTTGTTGACACCCACAGAAGACGAACAACCTATCCTTGCTTTTTGTGTTGAAACTAATGATGAGATTGAAATTATTTTTTTTTCATTCTTAAAATTAGTGGTGGGCACGGTTTGGTCCGATTTGGTATGATTATGATAAATTTGTAATTATAATTATTCGGCTTTTAAAAAAAATAATTGATGTTTTGTATTAAAAAAATTATATTTATTTTAATTATCGGTTCGGTTCAGTACAATTTCATTGTTCAATTTTTTAATAATAACAATAAAAAATTAATAATATTTACTATTTAAATATTTTTATATGGTAGTTTTTTCAATCATCACAATTACACTAATAATTTTTTTTTTCATAAAATATAATCATCATTTAAATTATTTAAAACGATATGTATGAAAACCAGAAGCATCCCAAGAAATTTAACTTTAACCTTCTTAGGAGGTGTATCGCACTAAAATAACTCAGAAGAATACAAACCCAAATTCGCAAAAGATCATAAGTATTAACTTTCATCCATAAAAAAATTAGAGGTCGCCAATTTAATAAAAAATCATGGGAGCTCGCTGGAAAGAGTAGGGAATTCCCAAACAATCTAAAATCAATTTGCCCCTTTCATACCCCACAAAATCATGTACCAATCTTGCAAAAAATCTGATCTTAGCAGTAACTGCAAATTGAAATTTATGCAAAAAAGGGAAATATCCTCAAAACAAATCTTATTATGACGGTTGACAACGAAAAATTGTAACAATCACCCAATTGGTTTAACAGTCGAATCGCTCAATCGGTCTAATCTCCAAATCGCTCAATCACTCAAGTACTCAAATCATCCTAATTAGTCAAAACTACAACGGAACCAAGGGACAATTGCACAAACATGATCCAACAATTGAAAGACATGATGCACGTTCTTAGAAATTATCATAAATGGCATATCATGACATGGAGTCTAATATGTCAATTACCACGATCATAGCGGTTGCGGTCCAGCAGAATGTGAGGTGTCGGTCGATCCACCAGTTATGAGCAACTATGTACACTACTGGAGTGGTTATCACAAGTAGCAGAAGAGGAAGCAAGAAGTTACAAAATATGGGATTCAACCACCCAGATTGCTAGACAGTTATTAGGCAGTTGTTCGCACCACAATATAAGCTTGAAGTCAAGTTTAAGAAAGAAAGAAGATAATAAAAAAGACTCTTATGAGCAATGTATTTTTCCTTTATCTAGAGTAATCAATTAGGATTGTGTGCTTGCTCCGCTTTGAGGCATTTCTCAATAAAATTATTCACCACTTTTTGTAACTTTGTTTCAAAAGGTTTGAACATCACACACTCTCTTTTTGCTGTTCAACAATGACTATGCCAAATAATATAAAAAATCTAATAAGCTGAAACCAATCAAATATATTGTATAATTGAGGGCTAAAAGAAATATCCACAATCAAACTCCATAGTTTACAAACCGTGACACAATTAGGGGGGACGACTATGTCCGAACACTACAAGAAAAATGATCTTTAGCATCCAAAGATTTAGCATCGCCAAGTAAATCGTCGCTAAATGTATAATTTAGCATCGAGAGGAAAGACAACGCTAAATTTACAATATTTAATGCCGCCATCATACTTTTGATGTAAAAAATTAAGGTTTTTAAATATGAAGAATCGTCAAAAATTAACATCGAACTTAATTAGCGACGGTGTATGTTCATATTTTAGTGTCGCCGATTGAGTTGACGATGATAAATGTATTACAAATACTTTGAATAATAATAATAATAATAACAACTTATTAATAATATATTAATTATAAATAATAATATTCAGAATACTATAATAATAATAATGATAATGATAATGATAATGATAATAATAATTACTTATTAATAATATATTAATTATAAATAATAATATTCAGAATATAATAATAATAATAATAATAATAATAATAATAATAATATAATAATAATAATAATAATAATAATAATAATAATAATAATAATAATATATTAATTATAAATAATTAATGATATTTAGGTGCATTATAAGCGTGCACACGCATATATTATTCTTCACATCTTATAACAATAAACAGATCATAGCCTAGTGGAAATTATGCCACAACTTGAGCTTTTAAATCAAGAGTTTAAGTCACACCAATTACATGAATTTGTAGAATTATAAATATGGATTGTTGTAGAATTTTAATAATATTTTACTTTATTTTTAAATAATTTTGAATAGATTTAGTTTCTTCGAGTCGGCGATGCTATATGTCTATATTTAGCGTCGACAATAAAAATATCGACGTTAAAATCTTCCGACAATCAGTTTTTAGCATTCATTTTCTACGTCATCATATTATGACACCAAAACTTTTAACATTGACTTTTTTCTATCGACGCTAAAAAAGTCGTTTTCTTATAGTGGTTAGGCATGACAAGCAGACCCGGACCTGGAAGACCCGGGTCCGGTTAGACCCGAATCCGCTAAAAAAAAAATTACGGATCCGGGTCTTGTTTTGGAAGACCCGCATTATACCGGGTCTGGATTCGGGTTCGGAACCTGGTATAATTAAAAAAAAAACAAGCTATAATGGAAACCTATACTTGCCGAATAATTTAAATGAAATTTAAACAAAATTTAATCTTTTTATTAGTTACTGGCTCTCCACCTCAAATTAGTCGCACTCTCTCATTCGACATAATCTTTAGTTCTAGTAAGAGTTGAGTCTGTAAATCTATGGTATTCAAAAGCTACAAAATTATAAACGTTACATTATCTTAGAAGTATATTTTCTTGATGATAAATATTGGTATTGAAAGATTATGTTGAAACTCTTATATCAGTTGACGATGTTATTATATTTTTCGACATTGATTTGTTTAAATTTCGAATTTGATAAGTTGTATTTTTATGTAACATGCGCCTCCTTTCCGGAATCTGTCATGAGAATGGTTGATGGACTAAAATGCTCAACTTACCTTATGTGTAAATGAATTTAAGATTAAAAAAAAAATTATTATCATTTGACCACTTTTAAAATTTAGAAATAACAAAAAAGTAAACTAAATAATATGAGAAATAACAAAAAAGTAAACTAAATAATAGTATTAATTTGATATGAATTTCAGTAGAGGTAAGAGTTCCAAAATATCTTTATAGTTTTTTTTTTGTAACTTCATATGACAATCAATATGTATTCAAACTTGTTGTGAATTGTTAATACATAGTATTGATATTGAATAGTGGAAGTGGAGCTTAAAAAAAAAAGTGGACAGTTGCGGATCCCGGGTCCGGATCCGGGTATACCTGGGTCCGGACCCGGAAGTGTTTTACCGGGTCCACATCCGGACCCGGGTCCACCAAAGAACTTGCGGATCCGGATCCGAAAATTGCCATCTCTAATAGTGGTATAACACCATAAATTCTTCGCAGAAGGAATATCTACTAAAAGGTGATCAATATTCCATGCCCAATTAAAATTACATGTAAACAAATATAAACCATACAAATACCTCGTGAATAGAGAAAATTATCAATAGGATTGCGGTATAGCAGAGTTCTCCAGACAAGCATCGAGTATTTAGGAGTACCAAGGAGCAGGAATAGAATCATCATAAAAATTCTGCAAATGGAGATTATCATATGAGCCTTAACACCCCCAATCGGCAAAACCACATCTTCAAAAGTATAATGGATAAATAAGTTTGTAGGTAGGGAAGGCAGCATATATGATATTCTTAATTTTTATCTTATAACATCTTTAATCGAAACCTCATATCTATAATCTATTTATATCTAATAAATTTTTATGGTCGTTTTTGTATTCTTCAATCAATATTGATATCCATAACCGTAGAAGTTTTTGTAAAATTAGGTATTTTTGTTTATGGGTTATTATCATTTCACTACCTCATAAATTGAGAAATAACAAATGACTATAAGAAGTATTGAAGTGTAATATTTTAGTGCTATATGACATCTTTATAAAAATTTCATTTTACTACAAAATCAGCAACGATTGACACATACATCAGCAACTTTACAATTAAGCTTCATACCCCACAAATAACCGACGGTCAATGATAGGGTTTTCAAGCCATATGTCAAACTAAAAATTAATATATGCACTTATGATCTATAAATAAGGATGATAACAGAGTGAATATGATACAGAGATATCAATAGTCGTACCCGTCTGTTCAATCAACGAATATGAAAATAGTCCCCTTAATCGTCTTTAACATACACTACAAAAAATAAGATCTTTAGCGTCGAAATATATCGACGCTAAAATAATCAAAATTGATGCTAAAAGTCTTTAACGTCGAATATTTTCGACGCTAAAAGGTGGATGACAAAGACAATTAGCGTCGAAATATTAACTTTCGACACTAAAGTATAACATTTTACGTCAAAAAATTTTCAACGAAAAATATTATTTTTCGACGCTAAATGACGTAATTTGGCAAAGAATATTTCTGAGGCTAAAAGATATAAAATATTAAAATATAATATTATTTTATTACTTTTAGCGTCGAATAATTCGACGCTAAAGAGTATAATAAATTTATTATTTAAGGTTCTTTTGCTTCGTAACATTCAATTTTTTATTTTGGAAAATATTATTATAAAAATAAAAAATTTACCAAATAATAGTACAATTATTTTTATTCTAATAATTATTTTTGTTATTTTAATTAAAATTATTAAATAAAATAAATACATAGTCTATTAACAGTTGCTGTTGTGAATGTTTATACAAATGAAAATAAAAATTATTGCTGCTATGATGGAGGAGCGATCGAGCCCTATGCCCTCTGGCCGAGTGAGGCCTCCAACATTTGCCTGAAAGACCCTATATGGACCTGCAATAGCTTCTCCTGAGTCTTCTTCAGCTCTACTTTGGTATTGTCAAGATCTTCTTCAGTATTTTCCAACCTGTTCTGGGTGCCGAATAGCTGTTCTCGAAGCCACGGGTCAGTAGGAGAAGAAACAGCAGTGCGTCCAGATGATGTCGGCTTCTTACGACTGCCACGTCCAACGTTTGATTGTTGTCTGGTTCTTGAAAATCAATTGCGACAACTCATTATCTGGTAGAGGGTCAGACCCTGTCTCCTGAGTTTGTCGCTGGACCTCCACCATTTGTAAAGAAAAAATTAATTTAAAAATTAATTTAATTTATTTTAAATACTTAAACTTACGTAGCAGTATCACTGATCCATTTCTTCTTCTCATTGTAGTGCGTCATTCAGAAAAACTCCGGAAATGACTGCATCTCACTTGTGATACTCTGCTAAAAAGCATAAACTGAGTATTGACATTAATTAAATTAATAAAATATTCAAAAATAGTTTGGGATATATTTACCTCAGAATGTTCGGCATGGTATTGGAAAATGGCTTGGAGCCTCCACGATGGTTGAAATGTAGGTGACTGCGATTCTCCGCATTTGCATGATATTTATTATGCATTTAACAATATTATAAGTATCAAAAACGGGGAGAATTATCAGTTTCATATTATTTTAAAAATTACCTTGTGATTTGACCGGTGCTTACACACACGCGTATAACGCAAGTGCACGTATCGTTCAAGTAGTATAAAAAGTATCGATCCTATGAGGACTTAATACCTAATCTATTAATTTTATGAGGTCAAATCTAACAGGTTGTTTGATTGATTTGAAATGGTGAAGATTTTAAATTTAAAAACAAGTAAATAAAATTGTTCAAAAGTAGGTTTAAGAAAATTCAATATTAAAAACTATTTAGGGTTGTGATTTCTACTGACAAACTATCTAGGTAATTCAATAGTAAAAGAATTACCTTTCACCCTAGCAGAGAGAAGTTACCTCATCATGGTGAATAATAAAAACTATAAAAGTAAAGAAAGTAAATTACTATTATTACAGAACGTAATTAAAATTTAATTACAAAACTGAAATTAAAATAAATTAGATAGAAAACTCCCTATTTACATCAGAGAAATTTGAGAGGAAGGTACATCTGAAACTGAAATTTCGAGCTCTATTTATAGGCGTCAGTAAGGGGTCGGCGTCGCGACGCGCAGCTCCCGTCGCGACGCGGGTGATGGTCGACGTGGCAGCTTCTGATTCGTCGGCTTCAGATTCTGGATAAGGTGATAAGGTGACACGTGGCAAGGCGGCTGGAGCTGAATGATTGAGCTGACGTGGCGATAACGTGGCGACACGTGGTGAAAGTGACTGTCGGCACCATAGAATGATGACACGTGGCACGTTGTGATTGGTTGATGATGACATGGCAGTGACGTGGCACGCTGACTCGATCAACTGGTGATGTGGACGATGATGTGGATTGACACGTGGCGGCACGTGGCGATGGCGACTGTCGGCACCGTAGGATGATGACACGTGGCACGACACATGTGAGCAGATCGACTGTGATGGTGACACGTGGCACGACGCACGTTAGCAAAGTCAAACTTCTCAGATTCTGATTTGTGGACCCGATGCACGTTAGCAAGTCTTGGTGCATGTTGGGTGTCGCGACGCGAATGGTTTGCGCGTCGCGACGCGCAAAATTACGAAAATGCCCTTTTGTCAAATTTTCATTGTTTTGACTCAAATCACCTCCAGAATGTCCTGAAACTTTATTTATCTACAAAATAACACAAAAAACATCAAAATATTCACAAAACTCAAGAAACTATACAAAATATTAAGTTAAATGAGTGAGAAATAGTGATATAATTACCACTCATCACACCCCCAAACCTAACATTTTGCTAGTCCTCGAGCAAAACATAGAATAAACATATTTAAAATAAAATTTAACTAAGCCACTTTCGTAGGGATCACGGTTGCATTTAGCGTATGCAACAAGCCTTTAAACCCCTAGGTGTCCCTAGTGGACGAGTTGTAGTCTCGTGAGGGTTTACAACAATGATACCCACAAACATTTTACAAAAGTAAAAAGGTAGTGAAACTAATGCACACAAAAGTAAAAAGACAAGAGAAAAGAGAATAAATAAGTTAGTGACTAATCAGGTGAAACTTCTACTCCAAGTTACTAGTTGTTTTCTTTCTTTCTAAATTACTGAATAAGTAAATTCTCTGATTATATTTACCATTCTCCATATACACAGCCAACAAAATAATAAACAACTCATTTTTGCCCACAACAGTCATAAGTGCAGTTGATAAGAGAGTAATATTTTTGTCCTAAAGTTTTATCAGAATTCACACCTTTTTGTAGCAATTTTTCTGATTTTTCTGATTTTTTCTTTGATTTTTGATTTTTATTTATTTATATACAATACCTTCAGTCTATGTAGCGAGTGTTGGGTCGGTGGCTCCCAAACCAGTTGGCTTTAGGGCACCAGGTGTTAAGACACCCCTACGGACTTAATTACTCAGACTTCAGATATATATAATTTTTTTGCAACATCCTTGATCCATGTAGCGAGCTTTGGGCCAGTGACTCCCAAACCAGTTGGCTTTAGGGCACTAAGTGTTAAAACACCCTTACAGACTTAATAACTCGGACCTTAGACGTTTTTTTTTACTCCATTGCTTTTTGAGACGCTTCCTCCAATTAAACTAGAGCATTGAATATTACAAACTTTTCAATTATAGCTCATGTCTGTATGTTACTATGCATGTTGATAATACCTGCCAATTGAGCATATGAAGATCCATTTTAGTCAGTATTATGGAGAATTCTCAAATTAAATAATTCAAAAGGAAATAAACAAAAATTAACTTGTTCCGAAATAGGTTTGAGATACGTCTCAGGAGTGGAAATTCCTTACTCAGCTATCTCTTACCAATTTCACATTTTTAGTCAAAATAAAAACAAAAACGCAAATTTTTTTTGTAATTTTTTCAATTTTTCAATTTTGTTTTTCGAAAACTTTTGGACTAAAAATAAAAACAACACACAAACTAAAAACAAGGTACTGATCAACTAATTCCCTCCCCCAAACCTAAATAAGACATTGTCCCCAATGTCTTAAACAGTAGAAGAAGAGTTTAGAAGATAATACCTGGTTAGCTGAAATTCTATAGGAAATTAAAGGTTAAGATCCAGATTAATCCGACGCCTCTTACCACGATCGTCTTCGGACCAATTTATCTTTGAAAGGATAGGGTCAATTTGTGGTTCATAGGCTAAGATTTGGTCAATTAGATCCAGAGCAGTTCTGGCAGTGAAGAGGAGTTCTTTTAAAGGTTTTGACACGAACCCATTTCTCCGGGCATCATCAAGAAACACACAAAGAAAATCATAAAATCCATCAACGCTAAACAGCCCAATTGGTTTCTGGTGTATGTTCAGGTCCGCCCAAGATAGCACTATAAAAATTTCCTCCAATATGCCCAAGCCACCTGGGAAAGCAATAAAAGCATCAACACAATTAATCATTTCTACCAATCGTTCAGACATACATGGCACAATCAGTTCCTCTTCGTTTGATGGTCCAATAAGATTTGCCTCAGCCAAGGGTTTTGGGATGATTCCCAAAATGTGACTGCCTCCCTCCTGTACAACTTTTGAAACGATCCCCATAAGTCCAAGATTGCCTCCGCCATATACTAAGTGCATATTCCTTGCAGCTAAGACTCGACCCAATTCCTGTGCTGCTTCTATGTATTGTGGCTTAACACCAACACTAGTACCATAAAACACACAGATATTTTCAACTCGTCTTCTTGAAGTGGCTTCCATGTTTTACTCTGGATGTCTTCAAAAGTGCAATGATGAGTTGAATTTATAACACCTGAAAAAGGGTAAGTAAAATAATAGCACTAGTACCTGCCAAATGACAATTATTAGTTAAACAATAAAATAAATCGTGATATTTAAAAAGGTCTGGATCCTGTCGGAGAAAATAAAAGAAAACAACAAAACAAATCACAATTATTAGGAAAAGACAGAGATATAATATTTACAAGAAAAGTAGCGGCTTGATTGACGTCTATGCGTCAGGGACAAGCTTCCCATCCAATTTTCTTATAAATTGGCAAACAGGGTCTTTTTGAGTCAGATTCCCAAGACTTAACTGTTGTCTTTCCTTTTGGAATTGTGCGTATAACACACGAATCTCATGATACACATACCCACTGGGATGCGTCTCAAGAGTTTTAGATATATCATCCAAAGACTCCTTACTCAAGCCATCCCCAATGAAATTAATCTTATCTTAATGGTTATCAGACACCATTCCTAAAGAACGACAACAAGTATCACAAAACATACGAGCACATTTATAACAGACACACATTCTTTTGGCTCTTCTCTTTTTAGCATAGGTTCTCCTTCCTAAACCAGGCAGATGTGAAATAAAAGAGTCAGAAGACTCACCTGCCAATCGGACCCGTGCTTCAATAATCCAACGAATGTCAGTAGGAATACCTTTGATCATCAGTAACCTCATCCGTTCCAAGCGAGCTTTGTAGACTTTCATCAGAGATTTTTGAGGGAGAGAAGGAAATTACTTGCGAAGATTTGCGAGAGCTTCTTCCATCGTGAAATGACTTTACCTGTAAAAATTAAATACACAAAAATAACACACACCAGATCACAATATATACACAAATTGCATGGGTTGCCTCCCTGCGAGCGCTAAGTTTAATGTCGTCAGCTAAACGTGACTTCTCGAATGTTAAGCTGGATCTGAAAGTGTGACACTTTCTTTTTTGTCGCTCAAATGATTCTCCCCAGTAGTGCTTGACACGTTTGTTTTTAACCTTGAATGTTTTGTTGGAGTCAGGATCACGTATCTCAACGGCTCTATCTGGTAAAACCTTGGTGATCACAAATGGACCTGACCACCGTGATTTTGGCTTCCATGGGAAGAATTTCACCCTTGATTTGTTTAACAGTACCTTCTGCCCTGGTTTCAGTTGTATGCATACTAACTTCTCATCATGTCTCTTCTTGGCATTTTTTTGTACAATTTGGCATCCCCAAAAGGCTGATTGTGAAATTCCTCCAATTCGTTGAGCTGGTGGAAATTTTTCTCTTCTGTTGCTTGTAGTGCAAGAATTGGCTTTTCAGTGCAAAAGACGCTTTTTCTTCAGGCTCCATAGGCAATTGATAACCCGATGCCATCTGCAAAATAAGAAACCAAAACTTTCACCGCAACTATCAATATAAGCCCATGTAAAATTTCACCGCAAAACAAACTACTGTTGCAATAGCAGGCTTGTTGTTGTTAACAGCAACAGCAGCAAGCCTGCTACTGTTGCACCTGCTGCTGCTATTTTATTTTACAGCAGCACACTATTGTTTTGTAACAATAGCAGCACCTGCTGCTGTTCTGCAACAACAACAATGCCCATAGATGTTTTGTAAACAAAAATAACACATCATCAACACCTTACTAACATCAGCAATGCCCACATTTCAACAACACTTCCATCATCAATATTGCTAACATCATCATCGCCAACAATATAACACAACAAGCCTTAACCATGCACCCAATTCGGCCATAAAAATAACACACTCACACACGGCCAACACTTCCAACATCAACAAGAAAGCAGAAGTAAAATTACACAAAAAAAAATTCGGCCATGCATAAGTCTCTATTCATATTACACTTCCAACATCACAATTCCAAGCCTTCCTCTATAACCCGCCCATTCGGCCATGCATAGGTCTCTATTCATATTATAACACACACAAAATTCGGCCATTTATTTTTCAAAATAAATAGCAAAATAAACATTTACTAGAATCTGAGAGAGAATGTATAACCGAGAAGAGAAGAAAGCAGAAGCAGAGAGTGAGGGAGGGCAAACGATTTAGAAATTTTAACGTTTTAGCGTCAAATTGGCGGTTCATAAAAATTAAGGAAAATTTTCTGGGAAATTTAATTTTTTAAACTTTTAGCGTCGAATATATAATCGACGCTAAAGATTTATCTTTTAGCGTCGATTAATATATTTGACGCTTCAGCATGAAGTTTAATATCTCCATATAATAATAATAAATCATCCATTAGTCAACCAACAACACATTATACATATATGTTGATGGGGATTTCTGAAACTAAGTCTTTTGTACAGTTCGGTAAGGGTGGAAGAGGAAATTCGCCCAATCAGGAGGTCAAGGGATCAGAAAATATGCGTCGATTCCTCGACCTAACAGGGAACTCGGTTGATGAGAATGTCCGACCAGAGGATGTCGCACAACGCAGTTTTAGAGACCGACCACATGAGAGCTGTGGCCGACCACACTGAAAGAGTTCAATCAAAGTCCCAAGGATCACAAAACATGCATAAAAAACCATATATGAACACATCAAAGGAGGTGGCGGAATCAACTCACATTGAATTCGGTTTTGATGGATGAAGAACAAGATGCGTTTTTGGCTCCCTCCAAGTCACGGCAGTAGCTTCTCCTTGCAGTGGGCTGTGCGATTTTGCTCCTCCTTGAACCTCCAAGAATCGGCCATTGATGACCTCCATTGAAGCTCAAAGCTTCAAGCTTCCATGCTCACAAACTCACTTCCCTATCACCTTTGTATCACTCAAGGTGTGTGCTAGCACTTATCATCTTCCAATTTGCTTCTCAAAGTTTCGGTTTTGACCAGAAAAAGGAGAAGAAATCGCACCATGCGTGAAGGAGATGAAGAAGAAAAAAGAGAGGAAGAAAAATGAGAGGGAAAAAACTCTTTCACGTGAACCGTGAATTAGAGAGAGAGAAAAGCAAAGCTTTTTAACTTATTTTTATTTTATTTCGAAAATAAAAATCAAATACTAAAAGCCTTTTCATTTACCAAGTAAAAAGTCAAAAAGGCAAAAGGCTTTCATCATTTCACATCACTATTCACATCACATCTATTCACTTTAATAAAGTGACATATTGTCAAGTCATATCACTCAAAGTGACAATTGATTTGACGATTGACGCGACTAGCGATTTGACGCTTGATGTGACTCGCGTGCCGCGTTCGAATTCGAAATGCGAATGCGCTCGCAATCACTCTCGGGCTCGGGTTCGCTAATTCCAAATTAACGAATTTTCCGTCGCGTCGTAATTAAGTGATTACGCCTAGCGAATTCACTATTCACGTCGCTAACGAATTAATTCTAAATTAATTCGTTCGCCCGAATTAAAATCTAATTTTAATTCCGCGTCAAAATCCAATTTCGATTAATATATCGAATATATTAATTTTACCGATTAATTCCAAATTAATCGTTCTCTCTCTTTAACGATATTTTATCCCAGATAAAATATCTCCGCAATTAATCCCAGATTAATTTTCTCTCTCATCGAATTAATCCCAGATTAATTCTATCTCTCTCTTCTAATTAATCCCAGATTAATCAAAGTGCGAGTAATACGTCATCGGTGAATCTTCGGGAACCGACCCATGAGATCTCTGGATATGTTGGCAGTAAATACGGTCGTCGGACTATCCGAACACGTAAGTACCTCGTACTACGTTTATACCGATTTACAAGACAAGGTTAGCCTCTAGCAAAACGCCATGCCTACCCAATTCTCCAGAAATATTCTTACAGGAATATATAGATCTGTATCAAGCGTAGTATACCGTAGTATTGTGTATATCGGCCCATTATCGGATAATCACGTGCTAGGGCTGGGGCTGGATAAGTGTCTGCCCCGTCCGAAACACATGTCGGATGTGTGGTAACATAGTCTCTATAATCGGATATACATGACCTGGTCACAATATCCCGATTGGTTGCGCAACACTCAAGAGCACTAGTACCGTATCCTGCGTGACATCAACTCCAATATGACTGAAGTGACACTTCCGTCTCGACATCACACCCAATACACTACGACTCTCTGATAAACCCGGAAGCGGTGTACACAGAACCGGTTAAAGCCCTGTACCACCAAGACCAAAGTCTACCGATTATCGCAAGTATTAGCGATGCAAGTCTCAGGTTAAGACTATACACACCTACCTCGATTTCGGCCTCCCATAGACACATAGTCATAATACCAATGGGATTCCGAGGGGTCTATCCAGAGCGAAGCTGTTTCCCGTACCATCGGTGAAACACAACCTCCTATCGCACTTGCATAAGTATCCAATACTTATATATATGAGAACTATGCCGTTGTGCCCTCACAACGCGCACAAGTGCAATACTAGCCTATTCCGCATTATCGATGTCCAGTCTCGATAATACTTCGGCTAGGGATATTTAATGATTAAACCTTCGGGGACTGATACTGTCTCATATCATTCTCAGTCCAGGTACTAATCATAGGGACCTCTCTTCATTTATATATCTATGGTGATCTAATCACAAATGATGAGAGTGCAATTTCCTTGTCACATAGTTAATTTGCTACAACAACACAATGATCTGTGCAAATAGTGACGCTATGGGTCATTTTGTCCAACAATCTCCCACTTGGCACATAGCCAGTCACTCAAGTGTCCCACACCTGAACTATGTACGGTTCGCTCAAATTGCTGAGGAAAGGTTTTCGTCAGCGGATTTGTTTGTTTATCGTTTGACGCGATTTACACGATCATCACATCGCCACGATGTATGATCCGAACGAATCAGATGATATAGAAGTATATATCTGGATCGTCGATGAGACCTTTAATTCTTTAGCCTGTGCTGACGCCTAGCTCAGCTGCTAACAGAACTATATCTAATCTAATTAGATTTATTATCGATCCAAATGGCTTCTATTGCTGCCTCAGCTGCAGCAATAATCCGCATTTGTTGTTTATTCGGCAACAGTTATCTTGCTAGGAAGATTTCCAGCTCACTGTCCCTGTTATTCAAACTTTATAGTACCGCAGTATTTTAATTGTTTGGAAACTTGCAGTAGTGATCCCAGTCACTACAAGTTCTCATTCTCCATAGTTTAAGACAACATCTTTAGTTCTCTCAGATACTAACAGATGTTCTTAATCTTCAATCCAGTGACTATCACTTGGATTGACCCGATTGTGACTCCATATGCTCAAAGCGTATGAGACACCAATACAAGTACATTTTAAATGTACAATTTCTCAGAGAGTGTTACCAACTCCAAATCTAGCCCAGTAGATCTTTATTCCTTGAATAAAGGTTGTTACTCCCCAGAATTCTACGGAGAATTTCTTATGAAAGCCAAGCTTTCACCGATTGTTTTATGGAATTTCACTGTCAGTGCGCCCTCCCACTAACCTCCTTATATACACAAGAATTATTTCGTTTTGAGTCAAATCATAAACTATTATGATTATTTCAAAACGTCAGTTCCAAGAACCCTATGCTTGCTTCAATCCAAACATGGATTGAATAATCCGCAAACCTTGTTTGTCGGTTATACAAAATCGTCAGAATGTTGTAAACATTCTCCAAAAGGTTTCCTTTTCAGGAAAGCGATTTTGATTTATAACTGACATATTTCACAAATGAAATATACAGTTATCAACAAGCATCTTCAAAATGGATTTACCATGGCAACAGGTAAAAGGTTGAACCGTTATTAACACAATGTTGATAACGATACCTTTCCGTCAAAAGCCCAGCTTTGTACGTTGGTATGTTGCCTACCATGTATGTCTTCCTTGAAGACGTTTAATGTACCATAGGCACAATGCCTCGTGGTACAACAACTAGTATCCAAAATAGTTGTTAAACATGGAATCCATTTTCGATTCATGGCACTTTGCCATAATAGGGAGTCGATACCTTGTATCACTACCTCATACATAATCAGTTGGTGTACCTTAAAAGATTAGATCTTTATGAGGTGAGATCAGAAACCCATACCCCAGGTTGTTTTCTGACTCTCTCTGATCTACGCGGTTTCTTGTGTTTTTGAAGATTAATGGTATAGTTTCATCATAGATGAACTATTTGTGTTCCATTATGGACTTCGTGCCTTGAATAGTATTACTCCGATTTTCATCGAGTATCACTATCCTCCCACTGACCACTGCATATCGGTATTCCTCTCAGGAAAACCGCATGGTGAGCAACAATCACATTGTTCTCATGTGGGATTTATAAGTACTATACTTATGGTTTCCCTTAGGATAACCTATATTGGCACTAATCCAATTTGGGTTCTTAGTTTGGTATCATCCAAACTTTATGCCTGGCATACCCAAATTATCAGGAATGAGAAACCTCGTTTCTTTCCTGTTCATATCCTATATGATATCTGTCAAACAGATTAATATGGAACCTTATTCTAAATAAGTTTTGCACTGTTAATACATATCCTGTTTGAAGGAAATGATAGCTCAGAGCGACTCGTGATAAACCTTATCATGTCCAACAAAATTCGGTTTTTGTTCGGACACACCGTCTAACTGACATGTCTCGTTTAATTGTGTCCTAGACAACAATACCATAAATAAGTCTCTATTGATCAAATCAATTTGAGCTATTTATTTGTCATTATATGTTTGAGATTTTTATTATATTCAAAATATAAATTATGTTATTTACATCTAATGTATTTATCTCAGTATCATCTTTATATAATAAAACACTCAGTGTTCTATAATATAAAGGTTTTATCCGCAACGGATTAAACACTGATAAAGAGATAATGTCTTCTAGTCAAACTAGTTACATTATAACAGTTCCTAATTTAAGTACACACCCCAGGTTAGTTCCTAAACTTAGGTATCTACGGTCGAAACAGCGACTTTCGTCCCGTTTCCGATTCGCAGAGGAATCTCAGCTTGAAGTCAGTATCCTGCTCAAAGCAGATTCTGAATATCAAAACATATATTTTATGTACCACATTAAGTATTTAAAATCTAATTTCAATACTAGTAGTGAACATAACTTAGACAAATATATTTAAAGTTAGAGCCTCGCCCTTTCTTTAATTCCTTCGTGTCTTCCATATCCAAATGGTAGTCACTTTGGGATATGTCAATTATCATTTTCAATATTTCACAAACCTTTGGCCAAGCCTTTGGTTTCGGAATATCGAAACGATGTGCACCTTGTGCTACATGCCCAATTGCAAACTTTGACTTTTCTCCACTAGAATAGTCAATTAATTCTCCAAGAATTATTAATTGCAATTTTAATACTTTTAAATCTAAAGATAGATTTATGACAAGTATATTAAATTAAGCATTAAAGTCATCATCACATAAATCTTCCAAAGATTTTATGCTCTACTATTTGCTTAATTTTGGGCGTAACGTATAATAAGTTATTTTATCAAATAAAGTAACCTATTATTTATTCCCAATTTGAAAATTAAATCATTTAAAATATTTTTAATCCCAGATTATATTTTAAATATCCAATTTTTCAATTTCTTATCTTGATTACAATAGTCCAACTATTTAATCAACGATTAGTGGTACTATATATATTATAATGATTATAATAGTCCAACTATATAATCAAATATAATCCAAATTAATTAACCTCAATTACATTGATTACTATAATCCAATTATAAAATCAACTGTAAACTGAAATTAATTAATTCAAATATATTGATTAATATAATCCAATTATATATAATCAAGTATAATACAGTCCAACTGTTTATTAAAACAACAATTTAAATATTAGTCTAACTAACATTTAATATAATGACGAAATAATTTAAATGAGCGTGTTTAGCGAGTATTCGAACGAATGTTGCAAATTCAATACTTGCCTCCCACTATTTTTCGTCGAGCCTCTAACCCTCTGTCGAGTACTCGGGAAACCGTGTTTCCTAGTGGGCTAGGATCCCGTTAAATATCACACAATCTTGACTTTGGCCAACAAATTGTATGATAATTAACTAGGTAGATCTCGAAGATCAATTGGATCTCATCCAACTCCTAGATCCAGTAGGTGGACATCCAAGTCCCAAACATATATCTTATATATGCCTATACATCGAATGTATACCCTAACCTATTTCCTCTGAATCAACTAGGCCTTGGCTTTGGCACAACAAACCTAATGATTCCAGTCAAGCGCGGACCCATTGACATGGAAGCTTCGTAATCAATGTCAATGGACAAGAAGTGGTCTTGACTTTGGCCAACAAACCACAACTTGGACACGACACCGATATGGAACAAAGCCTCGTGATTAAAACACATCTTTGATGGACAAGGGCTTGACTTTGGCCAACAACCCCTGCCAATCTCGGATCTTGAGTAAGAATCACTCAATGGAAGGAAAAACGCATGATATTTAACGAGGGTTTTTCGCGTGCAAATTGGCTACCAATTTAATTATCTTTGTTAAGGTCTCATCATCATACACCCTTAAGCATGCATTCTAAACACATAATAAAGCGAGTATGAAATAAAATAATAATGATATGCGGATGGATATTTTACAGTAATCCTAGATCAAATCTCTCACTTTCTCTCTCTCCCGCTAGCACTTGTATTGCTTCTACCCGTTACACTACACTTCTAAAGAAACCTCTTTTACATGGAGGGGAATAGGTGAGAAGAGAATACAAAGAAATAGGAGATAAGGCTGGACACGCAGGTCCAATTTAATAAATCAAATTTATTACAATTTCCAAAATCGCCCAACCCGACTAATATCCATCCGATATACATTATTCAAACATCACAACCATGTATTCATACAAGCATGTTATCAATCAATCAATCAAATTAATTAATCTTGAATATTAGTGATCATCCAATGTTCAAACAAAGATTTGATTTTTGTTCGAGTCAAACTCGTTTGCGAACACGTACTCAAAGTACAATTTCTACGAATTAAATTAAATTACATAATTAAATCCAATTTAATACGTATTTAATTCTAATTCATTATTTAATTCCAAATTAAATATTACACTTTTATTAACGAACCTTTACGACTTAAATTCCAAATTTAATCGCAACGGGTCTCAAAGCCCGATTAACATCTAATGTTTTATTTAATTAAAGTCCAATGGGCTTTTAATTAATTTCTATAGGCGTGGACTTTTGGTCAACTCGGGTCAAACCGAACAACCAAAATCCAATCCGGGAGTTACCCCATAAGCCTTAAATTAATTTTGGCCCATTAGGCCCAATTAAATAATTAAGGTCCATTAAGTCATAATTGGACCTTTTGGATTCGGTTTTGGGCCTAATTGGATCCAACCAATTTTGCCTAAACCCAACTTTGTTACAACAAAGCCCAAAAGCCCAATTACAACCTAACAAGCCCAATTTCCAAAATCAAGCCCAAATTAATTAACTTATAAAATTCCAAATTTCACAATTAATTAACCTAAGTGTAATACACAATCAATTACCCAATTAACATTTCTAAAATATCAATTAGCCTAATTAATCATGCACTTTAACAACCAAATAGTGTCCAACACAATTCAATCAAAATCAAACCAATTAACATGCTTTCAAGTCTCGGCAATTAGGGTTTTTCAATTCGATTCGGTTTCAATCCAATTGAGTCCACAATCATAATTTCCCAAATCAATTCAATTCATCCAATGAATTAAAACAACAAAATCACAAAGAATTTCATGTTCTTTAAAGATTCGGCCAAGCCACTTTAAAAGGGAAAAATGTTCCAAATCAAAATTCAATCCAATTGAACTTCAAAACAACATTAACCAATTGTTTTAAGTCATCCAATGATCAAACAAAACAAAATTACCAAGACATTAGGTTCTTCCAATTTTCGGCCAAGCCTCCAATTTGGGGAAAATGAATCCAATCCAATTTCATGAAATTGACCACACACAATCTCAATTAAACATGTTCTAAGCATACTTAAACATCCAATGCAATTAAAACATGCTTAAACACATTTTACCCAATTTCAAGTTTCATGTTCAACCTTAAGAATTGGGGAAAATTGATCTAATCCAATTTTCTTGAAATTGATCATGCACAACTTCAATTCAACCTCATTCAAGCATATTGCATCAAACAATTCAACCAAATCATGCCTAAATCGAGTTTACCCAAATTAAAGTTTTGACAAAAAATAAGCAAATTGGGGAAAATCAATCCAATCATTTTTTTGTCAAATTGATTACATATATCTCAAATTAGATCATATATAAGCATTCTTACACAATCAATTTGTCAGAATCAAGCTAAAATCAAAAAGCCCCAAATTTGCTCAAGAACCCTAATTCGGTTTTCATGCATCAAAAGCTCAAGATACCATTGAAAGTGTTCAATCAAAGTCCCAAGGATCACAAAACATGCATAAAAAACCATATATGAACACATCAAAGGAGGTGGCGGAATCAACTCACATTGAATTCGGTTTTGATGGATGAAGAACAAGATGCGTTTTTGGCTCCCTCCAAGTCACGGCAGTAGCTCTCCTTGCAGTGGGCTGTGCGATTTTGGCACTCCTCCTTGAACCTCCAAGAATTCGGCCATTGATGACCTCCATTGAAGCTCAAAGCTTCAAGCTTCCATCCATGCTCAAACTCACTTCCCTATCACCTTGTATCACTCAAGGTGTGTGCTAGCACTTATCATCTTCCAATTTGCTTCTCAAAGTTTTCGGTTTTGACCAGAAAAAGGAGAAGAAATCGCACCTGCGTGAAGGAGATGAAGAAGAAAAAAGAGAGGAAGAAAAATGAGAGGGAAAAGACTCTTTCACGTGAAACCGTGAATTAGAAGAGAGAAAAGCAATGCTTTTTAACTTTATTTTTTATTTTATTCCAAAATAAAAATAAAATACTAAAAGCCTTTTCATTTACCAAGTACAAAAGTCAAAAAGGCAAAAGGCTTTCATCATTTCACATCACTATTCACATCACATCTATTCACTTTAATAAAGTGACATATTGTCAAGTCACATCACTCAAAGTGACAATTGATTTGACGATTGACGCGACTAGCGATTTGACGCTTGATGTGACTCGCGTGCCGCGCTCGAATTCGAAATGCGAATGCGCTCGCAATCACTCTCGGGCTCGGGTTCGCTAATTCCAAATTAACGAATTTTCCGTCGCGTCGTAATTAAGTGATTACGCCTAGCGAATTCACTATTCACGTCGCTAACGAATTAATTCTAAATTAATTCGTTCGCCCGAATTAAAATCTAATTTTAATTCCGCGTCAAAATCCAATTTCGATTAATATATCGAATATATTAATTTTATCGATTAATTCCAAATTAATCGTTCTCTCTCTTTTACGATATTTTATCCGAGATAAAATATCTCCGCAATTAATCCCAGATTAATTTTCTCTCTCATCGAATTAATCCCAGATTAATTCTATCTCTCTCTTCTAATTAATCCCAGATTAATCAAAGTGCGAGTAATACGTCATCGGTGAATCTTCGGGAACCGACCCATGAGATCTCCGGATATGTTGGCAGTAAATACAGTCGTCGGACTATCCGAACACGTAAGTACCTCGTACTACGTTTATACCGATTTACAAGACAAGGTTAGCCTCTAGCAAACGCCATGCCTACCCAATTCTCCAGAAATATTCTTACAGGAATATATAGATCTGTATCAAGCGTAGTATACCGTAGTATTGTGTATATCGGCCCAGTATCGGATAATCACGTGCTAGGGCTGGGGCTGGATAAGTGTCTGCCCCGTCCGAAACACATGTCGGATGTCTGGTAACATAGTCTCTATAATCGGATATACATGACCTGGTCACAATATCCCGATTGGTTGCGCAACACTCAAGAGCACTAGTACCGTATCCTGCGTGACATCAACTCCAATATGACTGAAGTGACACTTCCGTCTTGACATCACACCCAATACACTACTACGACTCTCTGATAAACCCAGAAGCGGTGTACACAGAACCGGTTAAAGCCCTGTACCACCAAGACCAAAGTCTACCGATTATCGCAAGTATTAGCGATGCAAGTCTCAGGTTAAGACTATACACACCTACCTCGATTTCGGCCTCCCATAGACACATAGTCATAATACCAATGGGATTCCGAGGGGTCTATCCAGAGCGAAGCTGTTTCCCGTACCATCGGTGAAACACACCTCCTATCGCACTTGCATAAGTATCCAATACTTATATATATGAGAACTATGCCGTTGTGCCCTCACAACGCGCACAAGTGCAATACTAGCCTATTCCGCATTATCGATGTCCAGTCTCGATAATACTTCGGCTAGGGATATTTAATGATTAAACCTTCGGGGACTGATACTGTCTCATATCATTCTCAGTCCAGGTACTAATCATAGGGACCTCTCTTCATTTATATATCTATGGTGATCTAATCACAAATGATGAGAGTGCAATTTCCTTGTCACATAGTTAATTTGCTACAACAACACAATGATCTGTGCAAATAGTGACGCTATGGGTCATTTTGTCCAACAATCTCCCACTTGGCACATAGCCAGTCACTCAAGTGTCCCACACCTGAACTATGTACGGTTCGCTCAAATTGCTGGGGAAAGGTTTTCGTCAGCGGATTTTTTGTTTATCGTTTGACGCGATTTACACGATCATCACATCGCCACGATGTATGATCCGAACGAATCAGATGATATAGAAGTATATATCTGGATCGTCGATGAGACCTTTAATTCTTTAGCCTGTGCTGACGCCTAGCTCAGCTGCTACAGAACTATATCTAATCTAATTAGATTTATTATCGATCCAAATGGCTTCTATTGCTGCCCAGCTGTAGCAATAATCCGCATTTGTTGTTTATTCGGCAACAGTTATCTTGCTAGGAAGATTTCCAGCTCACTGTCCCTGTTATTCAAACTTTATAGTACCGCAGTATTTTAATTGTTTGGAAACTTGCAGTAGTGATCCCAGTCACTACAAGTTCTCATTCTCCATAGTTTATGACATCATCTTTAGTTCTCTCATACTAACAGATGTTCTTAATCTTCAATCCAGTGACTATCACTTGGATTGACCCGATTGTGACTCCATATGCTCAAAGCGTATGAGACACCAATACAAGTACATTTTAAATGTACAATTTCTCAGAGAGTGTTACCAACTCCAAATCTAGCCCAGTAGATCTTTATTCCTTGAATAAAGGTTGTTACTCCCCAGAATTCTACGGAGAATTTCTTATGAAGCCAAGCTTTCACCGATTGTTTTATGGGAATTTCACTGTCAGTGCGCCCTCCCACTAACCTCCTTATATACACAAGAATTATTTCGTTTTGAGTCAAATCATAAACTATTATGATTATTTCAAAACGTCAGTTCCAAGAACCCTATGCTTGCTTCAATCCAAACATGGATCTTCAAGAGCTCGGATATCTCGGGTCAGAGCGGAAGTAATTCCGGAAGTCCGTCGAGTCATTTGGCTGACCTCTTGAAGACCGACAGAATGTTAGAGGAGCTGGATCTTTCCTTCGACACATGTCATTTCTCAAGAGCACTTTACAGGCTGTCGCCATTATTACTGTGTGTGGCAGAAGAGAAAACAGAGGGATGTGATTGACCGTCAGGCGGTAGGCTTACTTTCGGCAAGGGCAGACTTGGGGCAGAAAACCCGTCAATCAGTCAGGCATCACGCGGGAAACAACGTCAAGTTGGCAGTATAATGTTGCCTCCTCACTAGTATAAAAGGGATGGTAGCCTCATTTGTATAGGGGGATTTTCTATATAGAAACTTGTAACACAAAAGAATACCACTTGCAACTCCTTTCAACTGCTCGGTCGCGTTCTAGCCTGTCTCAAAACAGGTCGACCGAGTCTACTATTGGCAATAAAAACAACCCTCATCGTTTTGTGCCCGTAGACGTAGGTTGGATTCGCTCCTCCTAACCACGTTAAAACTGATTTGTCAACTTGTGCGTTTTTTCATCTTTTACTAAATTTGCTTTGGCCATCCCCAAACCAAATAAATTAAAGGTTGAGGGAAGGTTGTCTCGGGGGAGTTATCTCGAAACTACTCCTGGAACGAAAATAAGCCGTCAGCAGTTGGCGTCGTCTGTGGGGAAAGAGAAAAAAAAGCAATTTGTGTAGTAAGACGATGGTAAAAGGTGGAAACCATGAGTTGTTGGACAGTTCAACAGCAGAATGGATGGAGGGGGAAAGAAATGAGAGGAAGTAGATCAGAACGAGAGGAAGAACGGGTTCACATAAAAAATGTATGATAGCAACATAAGCATTTCCTTTTTTGAGTTGTGGAATGGAATGTAAAAGGGTTAGCCAACGGCCACCCATCCGGGTTGAGTTATGGAATGGAATGTAATGTCGTGGATGGGCGACGTCCGTTGCCAGCGGCTGAACAAGTTCCTTTGTGCGAAGGTGCTGCACCTGTTCAACTTACCAATCTTCAGTTTCGTAGGTTACATGTACTGAAGGATCAGTCGGGGAACTAGTCAGCCAAGTGCAAGGGGACGTCCACAAGGCCAGTCCTCAATTAGTGTGGTGGTCTTCCCTAAATGAGAAGAAAGAAAGCCCACGGGGAGAACCACCAAGAGAAAAGACTGAGGATCTCGGTTAGGCTTCCAGATTTACTCGGGAACTGTAAAATCCCGGGAAAATGCATGGTTAAAGGATGCCTATGGAAAGCTCGGCGCGGGGGGACCCTGTCGGCATGTTCTGGGTGCAAGTACGGAAGGATCTGAAGAAGCTCGGACTGCAAAGTAAGAACAAGAAGAAAGCATTGTAAAAGCCTCTCTTAAAATGTCTCGCAAAGAGTTGTAAAAAGGGTAACAAGTCTTTTGAATATGAATAAAACTCTAATTTTCTTTAAGAAATTTGTCTATTTTTTGCTTGTTTTTTAAATGAATGCGAAAGTTCTTTTCAATATTCTTGGGATGTGCTCGATGCGAAGGGGTGATCGGTAACTAGGAAGGGCACCAAGCCCGTGGCACGCCAATCCCGGGTGTCATTATCAAACCCCCGTGTGAAAGTGTTCCGACCTGGTTTCCTTCACTTTTGAGGATCCAAAACACATCAAGGGATGGAGAACATGTGGGAAATGCGCGAACCCCTCGTGGCACACCACTCTCGGGTGTCATTATCAAACCCCCGAGGCCGGAGCGTTACTACAATGTGGCTCGCATTTTTGAGGAGTAGCTCGGGTAAACCGGACCTAGGGACTTTTCTTCCCCTACAGGTCGGCTGGTGAGTCCCGTTATATACCATCAGGCCGCCTGGCTTGGGTTGGCCGAATGGCGCCCTTGATTGCAGGAGCCTCGGGTAAACCGGACCTAGGGACGTTTCTTCCCCTGCAGGTCGGCTAGTGAGTCCCGTTATGTGCCATCAGGCCATCTAGCTTGGGTGGCCGAATGACGCCCTTGATTGCAGGAGTCGCAGGTAAACCGGAATCATGGACGTTTCTTCCCCTACAGGTCGGCTGGTGAGTCCCGTTATGTACCATTAGGCCACATGGCTTGGGTTGGCCGAATGGCGCGCTTGATTGCAGGAGCCTCGGGTAAACCGGACCCAAAGACGTTTCTTCCCCTGTAAGTTGGCTGGTGAGTCCCGTTATGTACCATCAGGCTACCTGGCTTGGGTTGGCCGAATGGCGCCCTTGATTGCAGGAGCTTCGAGTAAACCGGACCCAGGGATGTTTCTTCTACTGTAGGTCGGCTGGTGAGTCCCGTTATATACCATCAGGCCGTCTGGCTTGGGTTGGCCGAATGGCGCCCTTGATTGCAGGAACCTCGGGTAAAAAGGACCCAGAGACGTTTCTTCCCCTGCAGGTCGGCTGGTGAGTCTTGTTATGTGCCATCAGGCCACCTAGCTTGGGTTGGCCGAATGGCGCCCTTGATTGCATAAGCCTCGGGGAAACCGGACCTAGGGAGGTTTCTTCCCCTACGAGTCGACTGGTAAGTCCCGTCGAGCACCACCCAGAAAAGGCATACATGGGGTGTCCGTGTCCCCCGTGGGGATTTACCTGACCGCCCGGATCGACGTATCCGTAGCCTGGTTAGCCAGGACACTGAATTGTGAGATTCAGGATTGTGTTTTGGAAGCCTCGGGCATGATGCTGTTCCGGTGAACCCGAGTTGTTATTTACACTTGTGAATTCTTTTTGGGGTATAAGCTAAGTCACCCCCACCCTTTGTTAATTTTGCCTTGTTCCAATTTTTATTTTTTCGCTGGTCTGGCAAGGGGACGCCCGCACCAGGGCAGCAGAGCCTCCGAGGTCGAAAGCCTTCCCTCGTGTAAGTCTCAACTATTCCACCGGCTCGGGATTGGGGTGAATCCCACCGAGTCTGATTCAGTTCCACCAGCTCGGGGCTTCCGCTGAGTCTGCTATTTCACCATCTCGGGGTTGGGGTGAATCCCACCGAGTCTGATTCAATTCCACCAGCTCGGGGATGGATTCGTTCCGCCGAGTCTGTATTGTTCCACCAGCTCGAAGCTGGATTCATTCCGCCGAGTCTGATTCAATTCCACCAGCTCGGGCTGGATTCATTCCGCCAAGTCTGTATTATTCCACCAGCTCGGGGCTGGATTCGTTCTGCCAAGTCTTATTCAGTTCCACCAGCTCGGGGCTGGATTTGTTCTACCGAGTCTGCTATTTTATTTCACCAGCTCGGGGTTGGGTTGAATCCCACTGAGTCTGATTCAGTTCCACCAGCTCGGGGTTGGATCCATTTCACCGAGTCTACTATTTTATTTCACCAGCTCGGGGTTGGGGTAAATCCCACCGAGTCCGTTTTTTCCGTCTGGGGTCGCAGCATCCCCCCAAGACCAAATGATTCTTCTCATCTCGGGGTCGGGTTACGTCCCACCGAACATATTTGATATCAGCTCGGAGACAGATGATTACCTCAGAGCTAGAACCAATTTGGCCGAGTGCCGGGTCGAAACGAGACAGAGAAGGGCAAATGAGAGAAATTTGAAGTCAAAATAAGTAAAGTATGAAGAATAGAACGGAAAACAGCTAAGATAAGTATTAGAAGAAGGAGTTAATGTTATTGTTACGAAAGGAAATGTCTTGTTTGAATTTACATGGGGCCCCCTTTGGGTCACCCCCATCAATCGGCCCGCGCATGAGCTGTTGTTTCTTCGTGTGCAGGCCTGGATGGTTGGGTGGTGCATGCTCGACATGGGAAATTTCAGCTTCAGCATAAGAGGAAAGATGGGCTGCAATGTCGGCCTCAGGAACCTCAAGGGCAGGAAGCTCAAACTAGATCTCTTCAGGAGTCAGAGATTGGGGAACAGTTGACACGGGCTCCAGATCCTGGATTTCCTCCGAAGGAAGAGCAAGCAATTCTCGGGCCTCTTCCATGGAGAGTTCTCCCTTACAGTAGCGGATGGTCGTGTGGACCGGCTTCATGTTAACCCCGGGGATCAACATTAAGATGATCTCAGCACAATCTTCGATCCCCTTAAGCTGAGCACTCTCCAGCTCCCCTTCTAGTGCAGCCTCCCTCTGTTGCCTTTTGGCCTCCCTCATCTGCAGTCCAATTTCCCTCTCCTCAAGGTCGGCCTCTCTCCTTTTTAGCTCCTCGAGAGCCCGATCTTTCTCCTCAGTTATCCTCCTTAATTTGGCCTCGGTATCGCCCAACTCCCACCCCAAGCGCCTACTTTCAGCCAGAGCAGCATCCTAGTCCTTTTTGGCATTTTTGGCATTCTCATTGGCCAGATCAGACGCATTGCGAAGGGAGTCATTCAGTTTAAGGGCCTCTTCACTGACCCTCTCTAGAGCCTTGATTTTCTCATCTTTTTTTGGCCAGAGCAACCTCTTGCTCCGTGATTTGACTTTGGAGCCTTTGCACCTGGCCCCCCTCAGAAAGAAGACTCATGAGCAGGTCTTTGTTTCGCGCCATCAAGTAATTATCCTGTGAGGAAGGAGGAGAAATCAGGGAGCAAGGTAAAAATACAATACGGAAGTAAAGAAGAAAAGTTTACCTCGGCTATCTGGACGGAGAAACGAGAGATTTTTTCCTCCGAGAAGATGTCCTCGAAGTGCGGGATCTTCTCGGGAGGCACCGCTTCGGCCAGTTGATTGAATACTGGCACCAAGTAGGAGGTGGTTCCTCAGATGTTTTCACTAAGGTCGTCTACTCAGAGCGCCACGACGTTTTTTTTTTTTTTTTTTTTTTTTTTTTTTTTTTTCTGGAGGAGTCCTCCGCAGTTCTGTCCTCTCTCCGAGCAGTTTGCCTTCGGATCAGAGGTTTTTCCTCCCCTTCTCATTCTTCTTGTCCGGAACCCCCCGATCCGATCGGGCGTTTTCGTTTGCTGGCAGACCTAGATTGACCAGAAGGATGAGTTTCAGACGCTGAGACCGACCTTGGAAATGGGATTGTTGATTGATCAGAAGGGCGGGTCACTGTTTTGGTTTTAGCCTCCGCCACGGCCGCCTTTTTTCGGGAGGTTCCAGCTCCACTTGGCCCGGGCCTCTTCGTCAATTCTTTGATTTTGTTAACATCACTGGGTTGCCTCGACATTCCTGCCAAGTAAAAGAAGAAGACGTGGTCAGTTCAGAAGTCAGATAGGTTCATGTCATTTATTTGCCGAGCAAGTAAGAGGATCAGCTAGAAAGTCAATGAAAGTCTACCCAGTCACCTCGGGACTTACAGAGATGCACTCCGGACGAGCCCTGACTCCAAGAAGGTAGAGTCATTAACTACCCTCCTCCAGTGGCAGGCGTAGCTCCGGGCCACCTTGATCCTAGCACAGACCACACAGGTTACCTTGGGAGGATCCCTCCAGCAGGCTGAGAAAGGTTAAAGAGTTAGCATTTTTTTGCATGACAGTTGAGAAAGGAAGAGAAATTGAGACATCAGGTCCTAACCTCCCGCTCTGAAGATATCGGGTACTTCAAATTTTTATTGGCCCGTCCCCAGTCGCCTGTGGCCCAGAACCAGAGGTCTTTGAAATTTTTATTGGTTTGTGGAAGGTCTTTAATAAGGGCGGGGGCATCGACATATGAATAGAGATAATACCAACCGTGGTGAGTTTTTAGGTTGGCCTTCAGTTGGTAGAGCCTCTTCAGTTCTTCAAAAGTCGGTTCTCCGAGGCCGGCCCGGTGCCAGATCACATACAAACCGGCCATGATTCTGCAACTGTTCAAATTTAGCTGACATTGGGCAATCTCCATCTTGGCCAGCATTCCGGCAAAGTATGGTTGAATGGGCAGCCGAAGACCGCACTCAAAAAATGAGGGGAGAAGAGCGACTGAGCCCTCATCGGGCTGGCTTGCACGATCACACGAGCCATGGACTTCTAGAGCTATGCCAATTGGGAGTTCGTACTGCTGCCGGAGCACACATAGGGCATCTCCCGTGATGGTGGAAGGTCGATTCATGTCCAAGGCCGAATTACCCAGTTCTCCAGGCTCAGGGTCTTTCTGGGGGATTCTTAGGTGGTAAGAGTCATTTTTTACTTCAGAAGGGGTATGGGTAGTGTCCAAATCCTCTATGCTGGGTACCTCCGAGCTTGATGAGGTTTTCACAGCGCGAGGAGATTGATGTTCTACAGGTTTGGCCGAAGAAGATTCAGCGTCAGACATGCCTAACAGACACCACGAAGTATAAGAAGATCAGTGATCAGTTTAGGACATCACAAGTTCGAAGGCTATTTCAACTACCGGGGACATGGGCCTACAGTCTCTAAATGCCCTAGCAATAGCCACAAACAAAAAGTTTTTCCTTAAACACTTACAACCAAACACGAAAAACCAAAAATCCGAAACACATGCATTGCACCCCCACCCGTCCTATAACTAAAAAACACAAGTACAACACGTCCAGTACCACAAACCGAAATCACATTCACAACACAAAAGAGAAGAACAAGCAACAATGAAAGGATGCAACAGATGTAAAGAGAGAAGGTCGGGCAAAAAACTTACTTAGAGTGCGAAGAAGAGTCGGCGCTTGATCTGAACGGTTGGATGTCTGCTGATCTTACGATAAAGTCTGCTTCTTTGGTTTGAAAATTGTGGGCTTCGTAAAAGGAAGAAAGGAGCACTGCTCCGCCTTTTTATAATCAACATGGTACAGTTTTGGCCGTTGGATCAGGAAAATTTTCGAATAGGCGCCACGTGTCATCTTTGAGCTCCGACAGATCAGTTTGGGATAAACGGCTGGGATTGGAAGACCTTTTGGCTACCTCGGGAACGGTCGGTTGGTTTTAGTTTTGGCGGGAATACCTGTAGGACACAGAAATCGGGGATGCTATTCCAGGCTCGCGGTTCGGTCGGGATTACGGAGTAGCCCGCGGGGGACTAAACCGGAGAAGTAAAATGGAGTCGCCACCCAGTGTGAACTGGGAAATGATTTAAGGCCGCACTCACCCCTCACAAGGGAAGACCTCAAACCGTTGGGTTCGGAATGGTCCCTTAATTATGCCACTTGTAATGAATGGATTTGTGCAATAATCTAACCAAGTCTACGCAACATACATACGCAAGATAACCTACATCTAAGTTCGAATAAAACCTGTATCTAAGTTTGCATATATAAAAGTAAGCCGAAATAACGGAAAACACACAATCTCATGGACATATTAAATTGATGAATACGGAAACATAAATAAATAATCTATTGTCTAAACATAAACATTGAAGAGATATAATTAAGCTCATAGTGCGAAAGAAACAACTAAATCATGCATAAAAATAACATACTAAACAACTAAATCATGCATAAAAATGACAACGTATTCAGTTGAAGTGTTTGAGAAAGGAAGAAGCCCAATATATAATGGAAGAAATACACGCCGGGGTATGTGGTCCGCACATGAACGGGTTGAATCTGTCCCGAAAGATAGTGAGACAAGGTTTTTATTGGTCAACCATGGAAACAGACTGCGCAAAGATGGTAAAGCACTGTCATGATTGTCAAGCACATGGTAATTTGAATCACTTACCGCACACAGAGTTGCACGGGCTGTCAGAGCCGTGGCCTTTCTCAGCATGGGGAATTGATATGATTGGAGAAATTCGACCGAATGCATCGAATGGGCATCGATTCATAGTAGTGGCAGTAGATTACTTCTCGAAGTGGGTGGAAGCCGAATCATTCCGTAATGTTACAGCAAAACAGATGGCAAAGTTTATAGCCCGAAACCTCATTTGTCGGTATGGTATGCCGTATCATGTAGTGACAGACAACGGGGTTCAGTTTCAAGGAGAGACGAAGGCAATGTTACAGAGGTACGGGATAGGCCACCACAAGTCATCACCGTACAGGCCGCAGACAAATGGGGCAGTTGAGGCAGCCAACAAGACTATAAAGACGATTTTGGCCAAGATGACAGAAAATTGCAGAGATTGGGCCGAGAAATTACCGTATGCTTTGTGGGGGTACAGAACATCAGTAAGAACAGCAACATGGGCCACACCTTACTCTTTGGTCTATGGAATGGAAGCAGTATTGCCGGTAGAAGTGGAAATACAGTCTATGAGGGTATTAACAGAGGCAGGATTACCGGAACAGGAGTGGGCCGTACATAGGTTTGATCAGTTAGCACTATTGGATGAGAAGAGAACGAAGTCTTTGTATCACATGCAGTTGTATCAGAAGAGACTAGCCCAAGCATTCAACAAGAAAGTGCGTCCCACCAAGATCAGGAAGGGTGATTTGGTACTTAAGCAGTCGAGGCCGTCGAAGACAGATCCGAGAGGAAAATTCAGACCTAACTGGGAAGGACCTTACATAGTGCAGAAGGTAATGGGAAATGGAGCAGTGAAGCTATCAGACTTGGAGGGGAACGAGTTCACTGAGCCGATCAACGTAGACAGATTGAAGCAATACTTTGCCTGAGGGAGAGAAGACTGAGCAGTCACCACGGGAATTGGCAGAAGACCTAACCCAACGGAATAAGAAAATCATTCATGCATACACGTAACATTGCATTCTCTTCGTGTTTGTTTTTGTTTTGTGTTCGCAGGTTCGAAGAATGGAGAAAGCGGCGGAAATGAGCCAAGCAGTGTCAGCGCAATTTCAGTTTTTGGGGATGAGTCCCAAGGGGCGAGGCCCATATCATCTTGGGGGCGAGGCCCATATCATGTAGGCTTAGGGGCGAGGCCCATATCAGCTTGAGGGCGAGGCCCACATCGTCAGCAGTCCTGGGATGCGTCCCAAGGTCGAGGTACCCCTGTTGACAGTTGCAGTTCCAGGATGCGTCCCAGGTCGAGGGCCTACTGCATCATCAGTTGTAGTTTCGGGTCGAGGTGCCCACTACATCATCAGTTCGAGGCCGAGGTCCCTATTGTCAGCGGTGTTGGGTCGAGGTGCCCCCGTTGTCGGTTGTAGTTTCGGGTCGAGGTGCCCAGGGTCGAGGTGCCCACTACATCATCAGTTCGAGGGTGAGGTCCCTATTGTCAGCGGTGTTGGGTCGAGGTGCCCAGGGTCAAGGTTCCCCCGTTGTCGGTTGCAGTTATTAGGATGTGTCCCAGGATCGAGGTCCACTGCAGCACCAACTTAGCTCGAGGCAGCAGATGAGCCAAGTAAGTGAAAATGCATTGCATAACTTTGATAGGATTGTTCAAAGTCACACACTGCACAAGTCCCATCAAAGTGGGGGCGACTGTAGGCATTGCATTTTCGCATGTTAAACCCGATGATGAGTCTCAGTTGGAGGCACTACCTTTTTAGTTAAGGATATTGCGGGAAACGGAGGTCGGAAGGGGAAATTCAGAATAAGTACGTCATCAGATTCATTTCGCAAGTTCACTGTTTTCGTTTGTGCTGCGTCCGTTACTTCGTTCGAACGTCAAGCAGATTACGGGCGTTCGTGTAGCGTTCGAATGGGCGTTCGAACAGAGTCGGTATTTCTGGTTTTGTTGTTAGCCTCACACCCCAGCCCAATTAGCCCACCAAAGCCCATAAAACACATCCTAATTAATAAAACACATTTAAAACACATGGGAAATTAAATTAAATATTAATTATATAATTGAATTAAATAAAATAATTAAACCATTTACCAATTAAATAAAACATAAAATATAACCATACCTAATTAAGACAAATCAAATATATTAACTTCCTAACTAAACAAAATCACATACTAAATTAAAAAGATGTCATGCCTAATTAAAATCAATTATAACAAATCAAATATATTAACTTCCTAATCTAAACCAAATTTGTCCCCCCTCAATCTTTGACTTTCCTTGCTCAACACTAAATCAAATTTCTTCCTTGTGAGACAAGGTAAAGCCCTAGCCATTCTCTATATAAACAACCCCTAACCAAGACATGATTCCCTTAGCTCATACACACAACTCACACGAAAATCACAGCAAGAAACCCTAGAAGTTCACGCATACTACAAAGAAATAACACAAAAATTATCTTCATCTCCTTCCCCTAATCACCGAAAATCATACCTCCATTTAGCAACCTCGTATCACCGAAAAACAGCCCATACAGCAGCCCTAAAACACGCATACAGCAGCCCTAAAAACACACAAACAACAGCCCTCCACCACCAAAAATTACAACCAAAAACCGAACTGCAGTAACATAAAAACTGCACTTATAATCCTTGAAATAAACACACCAAACTGCACCAAAAAACCCCAAAAATAGCAGACATGTACGCCAAAACAGTGACCTGAACAGTGAATGGAAAATACAGAGGAAACAGCAGCAAAACAGAGGCCAAACAGCAGCAAAAGAAGGAGAACGACGACTCAAAACAGTAAGACAACGAACGAGAGCAGTGAACCAGTGAACCGGTAGAGTTGCGGAGCATCCACCCTTCCGACGATTGTGTACCGTACATCCGATAGGTGATTTAAAAGGTTAGACCTGAGGGCACTTTTCTCATTAGTTTATATTCATCTTTTGATTGTTTATTGAATTCTATTCGCATGGGAGTCGTTTGTGGATGCATGTTGTGGCTTGAATGAAATGGAAAATGTGTCGCCTCTTGTGGTATATAGGATGGAAACCCGGACATAAATTTCATAGCCGATTCCGAATGGACGATAGTATGATCTGTACTTGGGATACAACTCCACGTACCACTTGAGTAAACGGTACACTCTTTTGTTTTATGTTGCTTCGGTTTATTTATTTTTCGTTATTTGAATTCCGTATGTTACTTTTGTATGTATGATACAATCGAGCGCATGGGCTTAGTAAGTCGGATTAAAGGTCCCCTATTTGGAGGGGTTAAAATCCTTTACCACAATGCTTTTCCGTGTCGGTTGATGTGTGTTTGGTTGGATATACGATATGTTCAATCGGGCATACTAAGTTTGATGTGATTACCTTTATTTTTGTATGTATGATACAATCGAACGCATGGGCTTAGTAAGTCGGATTAAAGGTCCCCTATTTGGAGGGGTTAAAATCCTTTACCACAATGCTTTGCCGTGCAGGTTGATGTGTGTTCTGTTGAATGTAAGATATGTTCAATCGGGCATACCAAGTTTGATGTGATTGCCATTATCTTTGTATGCATGATACGATCGAGTGCATGAGCTTAGTAAGTCGGATTAAAGGTCCCCTATTTGGAGGGGTTAAAATCCTTTACCACAATGCTTTGCCGCGTCGGTTGGTGTATATTCGATTGGATGTGAGATGAGTTCAATAGGATACATGAGGTCCCACATTGTGGATTTGGTGGTCTAAGAATGTGTTGCATGCATCAGGTCTGGTTCCGTTCGAACGTGTTCTCGAACGCCACATGAACGTGAACCTTCTGTCTACCGTTCGAACGCGTTCTCGAACGCTACGTGAACGCGCACGTATTTTCTTAGTTTCATCATGCATCATGTCTGGTTCCGTTTGAACGCGTTCTCGAACGCTATACGAACGTGAACCTTCTGTTTACCGTTCGAACGCGTTATCAAACGCTAGGCGAACGGGCACGCATCTTCTTAGCGTTTCATGCATCAGGTCTGGATCCGTTCGAACGCGTTCTCGAATGCTATACGAACGCGAACCTTCTGTTTTCCGTTCGAACGCATTCTCGAACGCTACGCGAATGCGCACCCACTGAACTGAGTTATTTTCATCAGATTTCGTACATAATTGTCCCTAGTAGCTATTCCTTCGTATGATAAACCTGATTGTTTCTATGCATTATGCAAGATTGTGTAGGTGTCGTTCATCTGTATTCCCCACATGTATGAGTATAATGTGTTTATTAACTTGTATGCTTGCCATATGTTAATCTTTATGTATGCAAATTGAGACATAGATCACATACTAATAGGCTGTATGCAAATTCGAATATGTGTTACATGTAAATTTAGATGAACTTGTTGATGTATGCACGTGAATTTAGAAGCATGATACTCTTGGAAATAAGCGTTACTTAAACTTGATTAAATTATTACATAAATCCTTTCATTACAAGTGACATAAGTAAGGGACCATTCTGAACCCAACGGTTTGAGGTCTTCCCTTGCGAGGGGTGAGTGCGGCCTTAAATCTCATTTTCCTGGTTCACACCAGGTGGCAACTCCATTATTCTCCGGTTTAGTCCCCCGGACTATTCCGTACTCCCAACCAGGCCGCGAGCCCGGAACAGCATGCGTCGCCCAGTTCCTGTGTCCCGCAGTAAGCTTCGAGTAAATGATTATCTAGGTGCCTTCACAGCTTTTCCTTATAGAAAGGTAGTGAATGAAAGAAGACATCAAACCATCACCTAGCTCTAATAATGCCTTTGATTAAACCCCTTCAACCCACTGTAGACACGGTTAACTAAAACAAAAATCACAAACATTACAAGACATTATTTCGGAGCCGATTCTCTATCCCCAGTGGAGTCGCCAGACTGTAGGACACAGAAATCTGCGACGCTGTTCCAGGCTCGCGGCCCGGTCGGGAGTACGGATTAGCCCGCGGGGGACTAAACTGGAGAAGTAAAATGGAGTCGCCACCCAGTGTGAACTGGGAAATGATTTAAGGCCGCAGCCACCCCTCGCACGGGAAGACCTCAAACCGTTGGGTTCGGAATGGTCCATTACTTATGCCACTTGTAATGAATGGATTTGTGCAATAATCTAACCAAGTCTACGCAACATACATACACAAGATAACCTACATCTAAGTTCGCATACAACCTGTATCTAAGTTTGCATATATAAAAGTAAGTCGAAATAACGGCAATCACATAATCTCATGGACACATTAAATTGATGAATACAGAAACATAAATAAATAATCTATTGTCTAAACATAAACATTGAAGAGATATAATTAAGCTCCTAGTACGAAAGAAACAACTAAATCATGCATAAAAATAACATACTAAAAAACTAAATCATGCATAAAAATAACATACTAAACAACTAAATCATGCATAAAAATAACATGCTATTTCTAATAAATAACAAATAAACACAAGATTAGATGAAACGAAATATATGCATTTCTCAAGCGGTACGTGGAATTTTTTCCCAAGTTCAGACCACACTACCGTCCATTCGGATTCGGCTACGGAATTTACGTCTGGGTTTCCATCCGATATACCACGAGAAATAGCACAAAATCCTTCATCCCATGGCCACAACATATATAAATCAACAATACGCATGCGAAGAAATACTAATAAATAATTAAAAAGATGAACGAGAATAAATAAAAGGGTGCCCTCAGGTCTAACCTCTTAAGTCGCCTCTTGGAAGTGCGTTACGCGGTCGTCGGAATGGTTAACGCTCCGTAACTTTTCTGGTTCACTGGTTCAATATTTTCCTTCGTTGCCTCGCTGTTTTGGACCGTTGTTTTCTCTGTTTTTACTGCTATTTTCTGGTCGTTATTTTTGGTTATTGTTCACGGTGTTTGGGCAGTGGGGTAATGGGCTACTTGTGGATCGATTTTTGGCATTATCGTTTCTTGTTTGGTGGCTTCATGGTGTGCTGAATTTGTGGAATGTGCTTGGTGAAAGAGAGATGCGTGTGGGTTAAGAAGATGTGAAGCCGTGAGTGGCTTTGCTGTTGAAAGTGGGATGTGTGTGTTTGAAGGTGGCGTGGCAGTGTTTTGAGAGAAGGGGATGTCGTGAGTTACTGGTTAAGATTTTTATGTGTTTATGAAAATTTCGTGAATCAGATGGATGAAGGAGAGTGAAGCCGTGATGGATCTTAGGGGTGGGTGACCGGTGCGTAATCACACGCGTATAACACAAGCATACGTATCGTTCAAGTAGTATAAGGGTGAGTAAAATAATAGCACTAGTACCTTTCAAATGACAATTATTAGTTTAACAGTAAAATAAATCGTGATAGTAAAAAAGATCTGGATCCTGTCGGAGAAAATAAAAGAAAACAATAAAACAAATCACAATTATCAGGAAAAGACAAAGAGATATAATATGTACAAGAAATGTAGCGGCTTGATTGACGTCTATGCGTCAGGGACAAGCTTCCCATCCAATTTTCTTATAAATTGGCAAACATGGTCTTTTTGAGTCAGATTCCCGAGACTTAACAATTTTCTTTCCTTTTGGAATTGTGCGTATAACACACGAATCTCGTGATACACACATCCACTGGGATGCGTCTCAAGAGTTTTAGATATGTCATCCAAAGACTCTTTACTCAAGCCATCCCTAATGAAGTTAATCTTATCTTCACGGTTATCAGACACCATTCCTAAAGAACGACAACGAGTATTACAAAACATGCGAGCACATTTATAACAAACACACATTCTTTTGGCTCTTCTCTTTTTTGCATAGGTGCTCCTTCCTAAGCCAGGCAGATGTGAAATAAAAGAGTCAGAAGACTCACCTGCCAATCGGACCTGTGCTTCAATAATCCAACGAATGTCAGTAGGAATACCTTTGATCATCAGTAACCTCTTCCGTTCCAAACGAGCTTTGTAAACTTTCATCAGAGATTTTTGAGGGAGAGAAGGAAATTGCTTGTGAAGATTTGCGAGAACTTCTTCCATCGTGAAAGGACTTAATCTGCAAAAACTAAACACACAAAATTAAATCACACCAAATCACAATATATACACAAATTGCATGGGTTGCCTCCCTGCGAGCGCTAAGTTTAAAGTAGTCAGCTAGACGTGACTTCTCGAATGTTAGGCTGGATTTGAATGTGTGACACTTTCTTTTTGTCGCTCAAATGATTCTCCCCAGTAGTGCTTGACACGCTTGTTTTTAACCTTGAAAGTTTTGTTGGAGTCGGGATCATATATCTCAATGGCTCTGTCTGGTAAAACCTTGGTGATCACAAATGGACCTGACCACCGTGATTTTGGCTTCCATGGGAAAAATTTCACCCTTGATTTGTTTAACAGTACCTTCTACCATGGTTCCAGTTGTATGCGCACTAAATTCTCATCATGTCTTTTCCTTGCCTTTTCCTTGTACAATTTGGCATCCTCAAAAGGCTGTATGTGAAATTCCTCCAATTCGTTGAGCTGGTGGAACTTTTTCTCTTATGTTGCTTGTAGTACAAGAATAGCATTCTTCAGTACGCAGTGCGCTTTATCTTCAGGCTCCACAAGTAATTGACATGTTTTAAGTTTGTCAGTAGAACTTTGTCTTTCATTAGAGTTCTGATCGATACTATGTATCACATCAAGTCTGAAACATTCCTCATTCTTTTCATCATCTAGGAAATTTATGGCCTTGAAAACATTGAATGTTACTTCTTGGTCTTGTACCCTCATGGTTAGTTCTCCTTTTTGTACATCAATAATGGTTCGACCTGTAGCCAAGAATGGTCTCCCGAGGATGATTGGCACGTCAGCGTCTTCCTCCATATCAAGGACAATGAAATCTGCTGGGAAAATGAATTTGTCAACCTTGACTAGCACATCTTCAACTACAACTCTCAGAAATACGAGCGTTCTATCAGCAAGTTGTCGTGAGACTGAAGTGGGCATTGTTTCTCCAATCTGCAGTTTCCTGAAAATAGAAAAAGACATCAAGTTAACACTAGCACCTAGATCACACAGAGCCTTACCGAAGTCATGTTCTCCTATGGTGCAAGGAACAGTGAAACTGCCAGGATCTTTCAACTTTGGAGGAAGTTTTCTCTGAATGATGGCGCTGTATTCTTCTGATAATGCTAATGTCTCATAATCTCCCAATCTCCGCTTTCGTGAAAGAATTTCTTTCATAAATTTGGCATAGCTGGGAATTTGTTCCAACGCTTCCGCAAATGGAATATTGATATGCAGCTTTTTGAACACCTCCAAGAATCGAGCAAATTGCTTGTCCAGTTTATTCTTCTGAAGACGCTGAGGAAAAGGTGTAGGTGGAGTGATTTGTTCTTTTTCCTTTGCTTCTTTTTCCTCCATCTGTTGCTTTGTTTATTTTGGAACTTCCTCAGCAGTTGTTTTGGCTCCAACATCTTTGTTGATTTCAGTACCGCTTTTTAACATGATGGCATGACACTGCTCATTCCCCATGTTCCTCGGATTTGGTTCAGTGTTGCTAGGAAGGTTACCTGGCGGTTTGTAACTCTGAGCATTGGCCAGTTGTCCAATTTGATTCTCCAGTGCTTTAATAGAAGCTGATTGACTTTGAATTAATGCTGCTTCAGATTGAAACATAGCATCATATCTTGCTGTTTGAGAGTCGTATTTTGCTTCTATCTTTTTCAAGTGGATCAACACTTCTGTTGTTCCTGATTCATTTGCATGCTCCTGGCCTTTGTTCTGTTGTTGGAATCCGAGTGGTGGGTTGTTCATTTGCCCTGAATTATTACTCCATGTGAGATTGGGATGATTTCTCCACCCTGGGTTGTAGGTGTTGGAATATGGATTGTTCCCATGTCTGTTGAAATTATTGACATAATTCACCGTTTCTTTATGTTGGTTGAAATATTCTAACTCAGGTGCTTCTCCAAATGGTGAACTTTTGGATCCACCATTAACTTTCATGTTAAGAGTTTCCAGATTTTTGCAAATCACATCCAGCTTGGAATTCAGTGCTGTGTTGGCTCCAACTTCATAAATTCCTGCAATTCTTTGAATCATGCTCCTTTCTGTTGGCCACAAGGAGTTGTTGTTGGCCATTTCTTCAATTAAGTCCCAGGCTTGATCTTCTCCTTTTGCCATTAAAGCTCCTCCAGCAGCAGCATCAATTGTGGTTCTCATTATTCCAGAAAGTCCATTGTAGAAGGTTTGGACTTGTAGCCATTTTGCGATCTCATGATGAGGACATTTCCGGAGTAAATCTTTGAATCTTTCCCAAGCTTCGCAAATGGATTCTGAATCTTGCTGCACGAAAGATGTGATGTCATTCCTTAACTTTGCAGTTCTAGCTGGTGGAAAGTACTTTGCAAGGAATTTGGTGGCTAGAGTGTTCCAAGTTGTGATGGAACCTGATAGTAATGAATGTAGCCAAGCTTTAGCTCTATCTTTCAGGGAATATGGAAAAACCCGCAGTCTCATTGCTTCTTCAGCTGCTCGGTTGTAATTGAAAGTACCGCAAACTTCCAGAAAGTTGCTGATATGGGAATTAGGATCTTCAGTTGCATTTTCCCCAAACTGTACTGACTGCTGAATCATCTGGATGCATGTTTTGATGTCACATGCATTTTCTAGTAAAGGAGGAAGTACAATACAGGAAATGAAGTCGTTGACCACCAGAATGGTTCTGTCTCAAATGGGTATCGGTGGTGCAACTTCCAAAGGTTCAGGTTCCATGTTGACCAAAGCTTCTTGGCCTTCTCGCCTTTCCCTTCTTAATTGTTGGATGGTTCTTTCAATTTCTGGGTCAAGCGGTCGGAGTTCAAAGCTTCTGGTTCGTCTCATGTAGTTTCTGAGAACCTGAAACACAAGAAAACAACAATAATAACTAAAAACAAAATTAGATACAAGTAAAAGTATCTAACCTCTAAACTAATAGTAAAAGATAAATAAATCCCCGGCAACGACGCCAAAAACTTGACCGGTGCGTAATCACACCCGTATAACGCAAGCGCACGTATCGTTCAAGTAGTATAAAAAGTATCGATCCCACAAGGACTTAAAACATTTGCTATTAATTTTTTATGAGGTCAAATGTTTACAAGTATCTAATAGATTGATTGTTTGATTGGGTGGTGACTTTAAAACTTAAAACAAGTAAATAAAATTTCTTGAAAGTAGATTGAAGAAAATTCGAATTTATAAAACTATCCAGGGTTGTGAATCCTTTCAATATCTATTAAGATGAAGTGGTTATCTTACTGTTGGGTAATATATTAATTTATTAACCTGGAACACGAAATTATGTAAAAGCCTCTTCCGATGGTCAATTACAAATACCTAGTATAATCCAATTGAACCATATGTCTATGTCAGCCAAATTACCTAGATTTATTAAGATTAAGTTCCAATTTGGCTACCCCCGCCCGACAGGTATATTCCTATCATGTAAGGAAATCTATTAAAGGGTTATCTATCCTCAAGGAAGATCGTGGGCTATTGAGTCTAAGGTCTTAAACCTAAATCCCTTTTCCAAGTTCATTTTAAGCTTACAGTTCAATTTTATTAATGGCCAGTTAATAAAAAGCATTAAGATTAAGACTCAATAAATATAAATTTTATATTACCGAAGCTATAATCTAACCCCTTATAAACCGGTGATATTGGATTTCATCACAACCCCAGATAACTGGCTTAGTTATGACACATATTTACGGGTAGTAAAAATTAAATAAAATAAAAGACATAAAGTAAAATACTGAAAATTAAATACTGAAAAGTAAATTGCTGAAAAGTAAAAAAAGTTAAAAAGTAAAAAGTAAAAAGTAAAAAGTAAAAAGTAAAAAGTAAATTACTGAAAGTAAATTGCTGTGAAGAAAATAAATTGCTGCAAAGTAAATTACTGAAATTAAATAAAGTAAAAGTACAATAAAAGAAAATGCTGGGGGTTAGAGGATCAACTTTTATTACTACTATTTTAGATATCTCCCTTAATATAATATATTAACTTTATGTGATAATTACCAACCAGCCATAAAGGCGGTATCTTGATTAATTTAAATTAATAATTAATTACCAACCGAGAAACCAGGCGGTATCCATACTTAGTCAGGTTAAAACCAATTTATAATTAATTACCAACCGGCCAATATAGCGGTATCCTTATTAAGTCAAGTTTTAAATAGTTTATATATTATAATTAAGGGAGATTAATCTAAATAGCAATAATAAAAGCTTTACCTTTCTCCCCAGCAAAGGGGAATTACCTCCTCATTGCTTGAAAAATAAAAACTGCAAAAGTAAAGAAATTAAAGGATTGTGCGTAAAAGTAAATTGCGGAAAGTAAAAACTGAAAAATAAAGAAAAGAAAGTGTGAAAGCGGAAATTAATTACTGAAAGCTGTAAATAGACAAACAAGATACAATCTTATTATTTATTCTTTAGGAATTTCAAAGAAGAAAGTATGAATTTTACAAATGAAATGGCTTGGTATTTATAGGCAAAATTTTGCCTCCATCAAATCATCCATCAAATTCTCCACCAAATCCATTATTAATTTCTCCACTAATTACTCCACCAAATCCATTATTAATTGCTCCACTAATTTCTTATCATGTTTGGTGATGATTTGATAATTTTATTATTTATTTATTAATTTATTTTTTTTGCTTTGAAAATGATTGAAAATGACTTTAATAATTACACACAACACACTTCTGGATGGTTCATCAATTTAGGTCATGAAATATTCATAATTCGAAAATATTTTGTCTTTCAAAGTTGTAGATCTTTGAGTCTTCTTTAATTTGGCACTTGAATCAGCTCAATCCGATATCGGAGTAAAACGTTATGCCTAAATTACTACAGATGTGGAAAACTGGAATTTCCAAAACTGCACTTTGTCAAAAACGCCCTTTCAAGTTTCAAATCTCCAAAATTAAAATATCAAGTCCAATAATTGCCCTTATTTGACCCATATTTCATCCTAAATGATTTCATTGAGACCCGATATTATTTTATCTGCAAAATAAACTAAAACACATCAAAACATTCATCAAACCCGAGAAACTAAACAAAATATTAAGTTAAAGGGGCGGTAAATATTGATATATTTTCCGCTCATCAGTGGGCTGTGTCTTTGTGTGGTTTGCGAGAGGATGTGTGTTATTAAGGGCTGGTTTGTGGTGAGTGCATGCGGCTGAGAGAGATGAGGTGCGTGAGGGCGTTTTTTTTATTTGTTTGACGTGAGTGAGCCAGCCATGTGCTGGTGGCCTGTGTGGGTTTTTTGTAAGGGACGTGAGGTGGGGCTGCGAAGTGTGTTTACATGAAGGATGATGGAGAGTTAGAGCTGCTATTAGGGTTTATCCTTATGGCTTCTGTTATGGCCGTGAAAAGGAGAGATGAGAGGCCGTGAACTGTTTGGTTGATTTGTAGTGGGGCGTGAGCAGTTTTTGGGTTTCTTATCTTTTGGTTGTGGCCGTATATGGAGAGAGGGGGGATCTGAGAGTTGAGAGGCTATTTAGGGTTTTCCGAGAGGAGAGAGGTGATAGGGGAAGGTTTTGTTTTGTTTTTGTGTTTGTGTTTGGGCGTGAGTGCTAGGGTCCTCAAGGGTTTGGTTTAGGTGTCTTTTTATAGGAGAGGGTTGAGGTTGTCCTTATACGGGTATGGAAATAATATTATGTAATTATGGGGGGTATCTCTAATTAGTGTGTCATAAGGAAAAGATCTATTCACTTTAGGAAGGTAATTCATGGGATTTGATTTGATTTCATTTAATTTAGGTATGTGATTAATTTAATTAGGAAGGTGATTTATGGGATTTGATTTCATTTCATTTAGTTCGGGAAAGCGATTTGATTTGATTTCTTTAATTCAGGAAGGTGATTTATTTAGATTTTAACATGTGTGTAGGCACTGCATTTTTGCATATAAGTCCAGATGATGAGTCTCATATGGAGACACTACCTCTTTAATTGTGGAAGCCGCATGAAACGGACGTCGGAAGGGAAGAGTCAAGAATTGACATTTTTGTTGGAATTAATTCGCTGGAGTAGCTGTGGGTTCACTTGTTGGACCTCCATTTTAAAACACATCCTTAGCCCAAACCCCCGCAAGTCACACACCAAGCCCACCAAAGCCCAATCCAAATAATTAAAACATTTAAAACACATGTCACAAATTAAATTAAATTAAATCAAATCCAATAAATACAAAATTAAATCTCATTCCTAAATTAAATAAATCAAAACAAATCCCATCAAACACTTTCCTAATTCAAGTAAATCATATCCCTCACTAAAAAATAATAAATTAAATTAAATCAAATCATTTCCCTAATTAAAAGATTTTTTCTTATCACATACTAATTTAAAAGATATCATATTAATACACAAAATCCTATTCCTTCTCCAACAAGGTAAACCCATCCCTTTGCCTATAAAAAGAACCCTCAACCCCACCTTTCAAACCCTGGCTCATTATCACAACAAAGCCTCTTCATTCACGCAAACCCCCCTCTACATAACTCACACCTTCAAACGCCACTTGCCCTCAGGCCTATTACCTTCAAACGCCACTTGCCCAATTTACGAAACCACACCACGTAGCCATCAGCCACGCAACTGTGCCCTTGCCCTCATCACGTCAACAGCCATTCACAAACTGCCTCACGCCCCACAGCCACAAATTCACGCCAACTAGCCTTCTTACAGTAACACGTAAGCTACTAGCCTTCAAACCCTCTTGCACATAAAGCCACGTTGACCAAAACTTCACGCCACAACAACGCACCATAAGCCTTTCAATTTGTTACCACTTGTAGCCTGCCATAAAACCTTCACACCAAGACCCTTCACTGCACTCCACCTGCCCTTCCACGCTCATAAGATGCACGCACAAACCTAAAGCCCACTCAACGCTCACGCAAACCAGCTCCCTCCAACACGCACAAAAAGCCCTCCCAATACAGCCTATTCCCACGCAAATAAACCCCTGAAACTGCTTAGCTAATCACAGCAAACTTTCCAGCCAAATTACCGTGAAAATAAGCCTGAAAACTGCCCAGAAATTATCCCAAAACTACACTGAAAAACAGTCCAGAAACTGCCCAAAACAGTGACAAAACCGCAGCCCCTAACCCTCTAAATAACCCACAAAACAGTCCCCTAATTACCAAAAACAGTGACCAGAAAATACAACAAAAATAGCAGTGAAACGGAGTGAAAACATCAGCCCAGACAACGAAATAGCGAGGAGAAACGTTGGATTAGTGAACCAGAAAAATTGCAGAGCATTCTCCCTTCCGACGGCCGTGTAACGCGCTTTCGAGAAACGACAAAAGAGGTTAGACCTGAGGGCACCCTTTTTACTTATTATCTTTCGTTTCTTTTATTTATTTTAATATATTATCGCATGAGAGTCGTTTGTTGAGGCATGGTGTGAATTCCGGATGAACGGAATGCGTGTTCTCTTTTGTGGTATATCGGATGGAAACCCAGACATAAATTCCGTAGCCGAATCCGAATGGACGGTAGTGCGGTTTGCACTCGGGATACAATGCCACGTACTACTTGAGAGACACACGTATTTCGTTTCATCCAACCATGTATTTGAGCATGATTAGGTTGCTAGTACGTTATTTATTTTTATAAGCATGATTTAGTCTAGTATGTTATTTATCTTTAAGCATGATTTAGTTGTTTATTTTTAAGCATGATTAGTTATTCGTTTTGCATTTGGAATTTGCATTAAGTTTATGTTGTTGTTTGCATTTCGCATTATATAATTGAAATATGTTCATGAGATTGCCGTGTGTTGTCGTGTGTTATGATGACTTACTTTCTAAGCATGCAAACTTAGACATAGGATTTATCTTTATGAGCATGAACTAGATATAGGTTGTTCTTGAGTATGTTGTGTAGATTCGGTTTAGATATTGCACAAATCACATCATTACAAGTGGCATAAGTAAGGGACCATTCCGAACCCAACAGGTTTGAGGTCTTCCCTTGCGAGGGGTGAGTGCGGTCTTAAATCTTTGTCCCGATTCACACTGGGTGGCGACTCCATGTTATTTCTCCGGTTTAGTTCCCCGCGGGCTATTCCGTACTCCCAACTAGGCCGCGAGCCTAGAACAGCGTCGCCGATTTTTGTGTCCTACAGTCTGGCGACTCCACTGGGGATAATAGAGAATTGGCCCTGAAATAATGTCTTGTAGTGATTGTAATTTGTGCTTTAGTTAACTGTGTCTACCGTAGGTTGAAAGGGGTTTAATCAAAGGCACTTTTAAGGCTAGGTAATGGTTTGGTGTCTTCCTTCATTCACTACTTTTCTATAAGAAAAAGTTGTGAAGGCACCTAGATAATCATGTACTAGTAGCCTACCGTGATTGACTAATTTGGAGGACTCGTTGTTTATTCCTGTCACCAAGCGATAAGAGCCTAAGGGGCTAGGGTACTTAAGAGAGCCTCGCTTCACCCTCCCTCTGGGGAATCTACAATGGGAAATCCATTTGACAGTTAACCGGCGTAAACACACACGTATAACGCAAGCGCACGTATCGTTCAAGTAGCATAAAAATATCGATCCCACGAGGACTTAATTCCTACTATTGTTATTAATTGTTGATACTATTTATTTACAAATATCTAATTGAGGGAGAAGGGAATTGATTGCTTGAATGATTTGATTTGTAGATTTGCTAAATAAATAAAAAGATAAAAAGACAAAAGAAAATACTAAGGAAAATAAAAGACTCAAAGATCTAGGGTTGTGAATCATTCTAATATCTTTTAAAAGATGAAGTGATTATTTTAAGTTTGTGTAATAAATCAGTTTACTAACCTGGAACATGAATTTATGTGAAAGCATCTGTCGATGGTCAGACACAAATACCCAGTTTAATCCAATTGAACCATATGTCTATGTCAACCAAATTATCTGGATTCATTAAGTTTAAGTTCTAATTATGGCTACCCCCGCCCAACAGGTATATGTCTATCCTGTAAGGAAATCTATTAAAGGGTTATATATCCTCAAGGAAGATCGTGGGCTATTAAGTCAAAGGTTGAAACCTAAAATCTCTATGTCTAGTTCATTTTAGATTTACCACATTAATCTTATTGGTGATCAAACAACAAGAAACATTTAAGACTTAATAAGTAAACCTTTAAATTACTCAAATTATAAAATAACCTCTTATAAACCGGTGATATTAGATTTCATCACAACCTAGAAAACTAACTTAGTTTTAACACATAGTTAGTACAAATAAAAAAAAACATAAAAATTACTAAAAAGTAAATGCAGAAAAATAAATAAAATGCTAAGGTAAAAGAAATTTTCTTCTACTATTTACTATTTAGATATCTCCCATAAAATAATATATAATCTTGTGATATTTTAAACCAATCGTCCAGAATGGCGGTATCCTGATTAAGTCAAATTCAAATATACCAGCCATGAGGCGGAACAAAAATATAAACTTAAACCAACTGTCCAGTATGGCGGTATCCTCATTAAGTCATGTTTAACCAATTTAAATTGAATAACCAACCGTCCAGAATGGCGGTATCCTTTATTAAGTCAGGTTTTAAATAGTTTATATATTATATTTTAAGGGAGATTAATCTAAATAGCAAAAGTAAAAGTATTACCTTATTACCTCAGCATAGAGAAGTTACCCACTCATAGATGGATAGAATTACTACTAAAAAGCGTAAATAAAATTGAATATAAGAAGAAAATAAGAAGAACTCTCTTTTATTTATAAGGATTTCAGAGGATGAGGTACATTGAAACTAAGAAATTCAAAATCTATTTATAGGCAAAAAAAATCTAATTTTTTATTATTATTTTTCTCATTTTATTTTTTATTATTTTATTTTTTTATTATTATTTTTTTACCGCTGAATTTTCGACACGTGGCATGGTGGCTAAAAAAAACGGCTCGTTGAATTTTTGACACGTGGCATGCGGTGCAATTACCAAAATACCCTCGGTGTCGGGACGCCCAAAATTACCAAAATACCTTTTTTGCCAAATTTCACAGTTTTGCTCCAAATCACCTCCAGAATGTCCTGAAACTTTATTTTGGTGTCGGGATGTCCAAAATTACCAAAATACCCTTGTGTCGGGACGCCCAATTTCACCAAAATACCTTTTTTGCCAAATTCACCAAATTTCACAGTTTTGCTCCAAATCACCTCCAGAATGTCCTGAAACTTTATTTATCTACAAAAATACACAAAAACACATCAAAATATTCACAAAACTCAAGAAACTATACAAAATATTAAGTTAAATGAGTGGGAAATAGTGATAGTTTTACCACTCATCACCCCCAAACCTAACATTTTGCTAGTCCTCGAGCAAAATAAAATAACATAATAAAATTTAACTAAGCCACTTTCGTAGGGATCACGATTGCATTTAGCATATGCAACAAGCCTTTAAACCCATATGTGTCCCTAGTGGACGAGTTATAGTCTCGTGAAGGTTTACAACAATGATACCCACAAACATTTTATAAAAGTAAAAAGGAAGTGAAACTAATGCACACAAAAGCAAAAAGACAAGAGAAAAGATAATAAAGAAGTTAGTGACTAATTAGATGAAACTTCTACTCCAAGTTTACTAGTTGTTTTGTTTCATTCTAAATTACTGAATAAGTAAATTCTCCGATTATTTTTACCATTTCTTCATATACACAACTAACAAAGTTTTATTCAACTCATTTTTGCCCACAACAACCATAAGTGCAGTTGATAAGAGAATAATATTTTTGTCCTAAAGTTTTATCAAAGTTCACATCTTTTGTAGTACTGGAATAAATTTTCTGATTTTTCTGATTTTTTTCTTCGATTTTTTTCGCTATTTTTTATTTATATACAATATCTTCCATCTATGTAGCGAGCTTTAGGTCGGTGACTCCCAAACCACTTGGATTTAGGGCACCAGGTGTTAAGATACCCCTACGGACTTAATTACTCAAACTTCAGATTTATATATATATATTTTTATTTTTTCATCATTTTTGATCCATGTAACGAGTTTTTGGCCAATGACTCCCAAACCAGTTGGTTTTAGGGCACTAGGTGTTAAAACACCCTTACAGACTTAATAACTCAAATCTCAGATGTATTTAATTTTTTTTTATTCCATCACTTTTTTTAGATGCTTCTCCAATTAAACTATAGCACTGAATATTACAATCTTTTCAATTTTATCCTATGTCTGTATGTTACCATGTATGTTGATAATATCTGCCAACTAAGTATATGAAGATCCATTTTAGTCAGTTTTATGGAGAATTTACAAATTAAATAATTCAAAAGGAAATAAACAAAAATTAACTTGTTTCGAAAAAATGGGTTTGAAATACGTCTCAGGAGTGGAAATTCCTTACACAGCTATTTCTTACCAATTCCATCTTTTTAGTCAACATAAAAACAAAACCATAAATTTTTTTTTTACTGGTCATGGTGTGTGACTAACTGTCGAATGGACTTCCCGTTGTAGATTCCCCAGAGGGAGGGTGGAGCGATGCTCACTTAAGTACCATAGCCTCTTAGGCTCTTATTGCTTGGTGTCCTGAATAAACAACAAGTCCTCCAAACTAGTCTATCACAACAAGCTACGGGTGAAAGATTATCTAGGTGCCTTCACATCTTTTCCTTATAGAAAGGTAGTGAGTGAAGGAAGACACCAAACCATCACCTAACTTTAAATATGCAAAATGCAAAATATTTTTGTAATTTTTGAAATTTTTGAAATTTTTTTGTATTTTTCGAAAAATTTTGGACTAAAAATAAAAACACAATACAAACAAGTACTATTAACTATTCCTCACCCCCAAACCTAAATGAGACATTGTCCACAATGTCTTTAAACAGTAGAAGAAGAGTTTAGAAGATAGTACCTGGTTAGCCGAATTACTACAAGCAAATTAAAGGTTAAGATCCAGATTTAATCGACGTTTCTTACCACGATCATCATCAGACCATTTTATCTTTGAAAGGATAGGATCAACTTGTGGTTCATAGGCTAAGAATTGGTCTATTAGATCCGGAGCAGACCTGGCAGTAAAAAGGAGTTCTTTCATAGGTTTTGACACGAACCCATTTCTTCGGGCATCATCAAGAAACACACAAAGAAAATCATAAAATCCATCAACGTTGAGCAGTCCAAGCGGTTTTTCTGTGTATGTTCAGGTTCGCCCAAGATAGTACTATAAAAATTTCCTCCAATGTACCCAGGCCACCTGACAAAGCAATAAAAGCATCAGAACGGTTAATCATTTCCACTAGTCGTTCAGACATACCTGGCACGATCAGTTCCTCCCCGTTTGATGGTTCAATCAGATTTGCCTCTGCCAAGGGTTTTGGGATGATTCCCAAAATATGACTGCCTCCTTTCTGTACGGCCTTTGAAACGATCCCCATTAGTCCAAGATTGCCTCCGCCATATATTAAGTGCATATTCCTTGCAGCTAAGATTCGACCAAATTCTTGTGCTGCTTCTATGTATTGTGGTTTAGTACCAACACTACTACCACAAAACACACAGATGTTTTCAACTCGTCTTCTTGAAGTGGCTTCCATTTTTTATGTATTTCTTTCTTAACTCTGGATGCCTCCAAATGAGCAATGAAGAATTGAATTTATAGAACCTGAAAAGGGTGAGTAATAATAGCACTAGTACCTGCCAGATGACAATTATTAGATGAACGTTAAAATAAATCGTGAAAAGTCAAAAAGTTTAAATCTTGTCGGTGAAAATAAAGAAACTAACAAAAGAAAAGCAAATCAAAGCAATAATTAAGGCAACCGAATTGTGTACGCAATACGCCATTCGCTTAGTATAAATTCATTAGGATGCGTCTCAAGAATTCATTCCTTACTCATCCATCACTAATGAATTATCTTTTATCTTTGCCAAACACCATTCCTTCTGTCTTATGCTTTGGTTGAGATTTTCCTACAAAAATAACACACAAAACTCTACAACATGTATACACAAAATATAGAAATTATAATAAATTGCATGGGTTGCCTCCCTACTAGCGCTAAATTTTTCGTCTTCCGCCAGACGTGACTGAAATCCATCTGTCAAGGCGGTTTCAGCGTCATTTTGGATGTCCTATTAAAGACATTCCCATTTGCGTTGCTTTTGAAGGGTCTGTTCCAACAATAAGGTGGTAAAAAGAATTTTGTCTCATTCAGTGCTTGTGCCACCTTTTTAATATTTGTTGCTCAAGTGATTCCTGAAAAGAAAGAAAGAAAATCAGGAGGTCTTGTATGGTGCTTGACTTGGAATGGAATTTCCATTATGTCAAGTTTCTGAGTAATATCTCTAAATTGTACTCCCCAAAACAGTGATGTTTCGCCTGAATTCACTGTATCTTTAATTTTGTCTGACAATTGCTCCTCTATTTGCTCTGCTTCTTGCTCCACCTTTTCTTCACAGATAAATTTTAGGATCTCAGTATTCAGTTCTTCATCTGTCATCTGTGAAATACATGCTCCTGAAATATCAATGTGAGAATGTAAAGAAATGTCAGATTTTAGGTCTCCACCCTCTGATCTGAGTGAACTGATTGGCTTAGGTAGATCGTCTTCAAACATTAGTGCAAAGCATTCTCCAAGATCTGCATTCTGAGGATGGAAAGTTTCATCCTTCCTTGTTGGTGCAGTTAGTACAAGAAACTCAGCTTCTTCATCCTCGTCAGAGTCAGAATAATAAAAATAAAATTGAGACTTTGTTGGTGCAGGTTCCTGAACTGATATCTCTGATTCTTGATACTGCTCAGCCTCGTCCTCTGTTATGATGTCATGATGAATCTCAGAATATTTGAAGGCTTCTTCATTATTATTTGAATTTGCTCCGTGAGATATGTGATTCAGGTTGTCTGTTAGTTGTCTAACTTGATCTGTCATCCTCTGTATAGACGCTGCTTGACTCTGAATTTGTACATCAAATTGAGCTTCTCGTTTCTCGAGCCAATCTTTTAGCATGTCATTCAACTGATCTTCCTCTGATGGATCTGGTTCTTGATGAGTATCGTAGATAGATGATGGATAAGATGGAAAATATGATGATTCTACGTACCTTGAATGATTCCAATAATTCTGGCACTCTGAAAGGTATATACATTGATCGCTCGGGTGGTTACCATCACATATTACACATCTCCCCATTTCATTCTGATGAGCAAATGTAGTATTGCTTGATTCTGGCTTCCAGTGATAGTTGTTGGGCTGGACAACAGGCCTCAGAAAACTAGACTGTTGCTCCCGGATTTGGGGTGTATCTTTTTCTGGTAAAGCTCGTAATGTTTCAAAATGTTCCATTTTTTCAATCACCTGAAAACAAAAGAAAGAAATAAAGAGTACAGATAAAAAAAAAAATTTAGATACAAGTAAATTAGATAGCTTCAAAATTAATAACTCAAGAAATATAAGTCCCCGGCAACGGCGCCAAAAACTTAACCGGCGTAAACACACACGTATAAAGCAAGCGCACGTATCGTTCAAGTAGTATAAAAATATCGATCCCACGAGGACTTAATTCCTACTATTGTTATTAATTGTTGATACTATTTATTTACAAATATCTAATTGAGGGAGAAGGGAATTGATTGCTTGAATGATTTGATTTGTAGATTTGCTAAATAAATAAAAAGATAAAAAGACAAAAGAAAATACTAAGGAAAATAAAAGACTCAAAGATCTAGGGTTGTGAATCATTCTAATATCTTTTAAAAGATGAAGTGATTATTTTAAGTTTGTGTAATAAATCAGTTTACTAACCTGGAACATGAATTTATGTGAAAGCATCTGTCGATGGTCAGACACAAATACCCAGTTTAATCCAATTGAACCATATGTCTATGTCAACCAAATTATCTGGATTCATTAAGTTTAAGTTCTAATTATGGCTACCTCCGCCCAACAGGTATATGTCTATCCTGTAAGGAAATCTATTAAAGGGTTATCTATCCTCAAGGAAGATCGTGGGCTATTAAGTCAAAGGTTGAAACCTAAAATCCCTATGTCTAGTTCATTTTAGATTTACCACATTAATCTTATTGGTGATCAAACAACAAGAAGCATTTAAGACTTAATAAGTAAACCTTTAAATTACTCAAATTATAAAATAACCTCTTATAAACCGGTGATATTAGATTTCATCACAACCTAGAAAACTAACTTAGTTATAACACATAGTTAGTACAAATAAAAAAAAACATAAAAATTACTAAAAAGTAAATGCAGAAAAATAAATAAAATGCTAAGGTAAAAGGAATTAACTTCTACTATTTACTATTTAGATATCTCCCATAAAATAATATATAATCTTGTGATATTTTAAACCAACCGTCGAGAATGGCGGTATCCTCATTAAGTCAGGTTTAACCAATTTAAATTGAATAACCAACCGTCCAGAATGGCGGTATCCTTTATTAAGTCAGGTTTTAAATAGTTTATATATTATATTTTAAGGGAGATTAATCTAAATAGCAAAAGTAAAAGTATTACTTTATTACCTCAGCATAGAGAAGTTACCCACTCATAGATGGATAGAATTACTACTACAAAGCGTAAATAAAACTGAATATAAGAAGAAAATAAGAAGAACTCTCTTTTATTTATAAGGATTTCAGAGGATGAGGTACATTGAAACTAAGAAATTCAAAATCTATTTATAGGCAAAAAAAATCTAATTTTTTATTATTATTTTTCTCTTTTTTATTTTTTTATTATTTTATTTTTTTTATTATTTTTTTTTATCGCTGAATTTTCGACACGTGGCATGGTGGCTAAAAAAAACGGCTCGTTGAATTTTTGACACGTGGCATGCGGTGCAATTACCAAAATACCCTCGGTGTCGGGAAGCCCAAAATTACCAAAATACCCTTTTTGCCAAATTTGGTGTCGGGATGTCCAAAATTACCAAAATACCCTTTGTGTCGGGACGCCCAATTTCACCAAAATACCTTTTTTGCCAAATTTCACCAAATTTCACTGTTTTGCTCCAAATCACCTCCAGAATGTCCTGAAACTTTATTTATCTACAAAAATACACAAAACACATCAAAATATTCACAAAACTCAAGAAACTATACAAAATATTAAGTTAAATGAGTGGGAAATAGTGATAGTTTTACCACTCATCAACAGTCAGTCACACACCATAACTCGTTGGCACGTACCTTTAGGTATAAAAAAGGTGCGCTCACTTGGTCGCTCAGACCCTTGAGTGGGGAGACCTAGTTGTGGGCAATCCTTCGTCGAATGGAGCTTTTTTCTATACCCCTGTAACGCGTATGAACTATAGTTGTAGGATCAGTAGAGACTATTCCTTTATGTTTTGGACCATTGTCATTTGGATTCAGTTGGAATTGTTGTCATGAAGTATGGGCTTGTTGGGACATTTAAACTGGGACGAGTCTGTGTTTTATGGCAATCAGGCCAAAAGTTTCTAAAATGATGATGGGCCAACTAGTGTAAAATTCTTATGACTTATATATTCCATACATCGCACGCATCTCATGCATTCACACATCATGTTAACCCCCGTGTCTTAAAAGCCATCATAGATATCCGTTGGGTTAGAAAAAAAAAAAGAAGACTTGTCAAAGAAGAGTTTACCAAATAAGAATATCGTGGAAAATGAAACCGAGGAACAAATAACTTTACTGTAAGGATAGAAAGACCATGGTGGGCCCAAAAAAAAAAGAGAAAAAAAAAAGAGAAAAACAAAAAACAAAAAAACAAAAACAAAAAACAAAAAAAAAAAGAAGATTGTTTTTAAGTCCTTAATAGTTAGGCATAAGTCCAATGATGAAATCGTTTGCTTTAGGGTGAAATCTTAGAAACGATAAACTCTTGATGTGCTTTTATCTGATACTTTGAGTGATTGATCTATGTTAGACTCGTAAGCACTTGATTATGGTTCTTAGCAATGAAAACCTGAGTAGTTAGCAAAGTGACTAGTGGAAGAAATTGTAGGTCGGTGAATGACCGTTTGCTTAGATGTCTATCTTGATTTGCTTATGTTATGATGTGTGGTATGGTTGAAAATGAAAGAAAAGTCTCTAAAGAAAAGAATTGAACCACCTATAACCGATAAGCGTGAAGCTACCCATGGGCGAGTATTAGGATCACCATGAGGAGAAATGCTACCTTAAAGGGTAGGTGTGTTGAAAAAAAAAGAGAAAGAAAAAAAAAGAGAAAAAGAAAAGAAAAGAAAAAAAGAAGAGAAAAATGAAGAGAAAAACGAAAGAGACAAAAGAGAAAGAAAACCATACCATATTGAGCACAGAAAAGCAACTGCAAGCATAATTGAGACATCTAGGTTGGTTTGACCCATCGATCCCGATTTTTGAAACGAAATCATGGAGTTGGCTTACTTAAGGATCAAGCTGTGAAAGAACTTTTGCACACACACACACATTCAGTCTGGCTTAGATCATTTATTCAAAGACTTGGATTTGAGTTGCGTTGAATGTTTTGAAGGTTCTCTGGTTTCATTATTGAGCATTCTTTGAGGGCAATAATATGTGTAACTATTGGGACTATTTCGTAGAATGTGATATAGTATGATGATATGGAATGCCACATCACGTGGTTCACCTTGACCTATTACAAAAGAGCGAAGAGCAGAAAGCTAAATCAAGACTAGGGGCGACCAATCTACCACCCCGAAAATAAGGGAAACAACGAGATCTTGAGCCATGAGACAAAAGAGAACCAACCAATCACCTGGAGAACTGGCGGAAGACCTAACCCAACGGAATAGGAAATTCATTCATGCATGCATGCATACACGTAACGTATTTTGCATTCTTTTTGTGTTTGTTTCGTTTTGTATTCACAGGTTTCAAAGAAAAAAGAGAAGCGGCAAAGACAAGCCAACCAGAATCAGCAACATATGAGTAGTAGTTTTGGGGATGAGTCCCAGGGTTGAGGCCCATATCAGTTTCAGTTTTGGGGATGAGTCACAGGGTCGAGGCCCACATCGTCAGAGTATTGGAATGAATCCGCGAATGAATCCCAGGGTCGAGGCCCATATCAGCAGAGCTTTGGAATGAATCCGGGAATGAATCCCAGGGTCGAGGCCCACATCGTCAGAGTGTTGGAATGAATCCGGGAATGAATCCCAGGATCGAGGCCCATATCAGCAGAGTTTTGGAATAAATCCGGGAATGAATCCCAAGGTCGAGGCCCATATCGTCAGAGTGTTGGAATGAATCCAGGAATGAATCCCAGGGTCGAAGCCTGCATTATCATCAGTTTTAGGAATGAATCTCAAGGGGCGAAGCCCGTATTATCAGCAGTTTTCGAGAATAAATCCCACAGGGTCGAGGCCCACATTATCATGAGTTTCAGGAATGAATCCCAAGGGGCAAGACCCGTATTATCAGCAGTTTTCGAGAATGAATCCAAGAGGGTCGAGGCCCATATTATCACCAGTTTCGGGAATGAAGCCCAGGGAATAAAGCCCACATTCAGCACGGTTCGGGAATGGACCACCTCACAACACGGTTCGGGAATGAACCATCACATCAGTATCAGCTTGGGGGTGAGTCCCACATCAATATCGGTTTGGGGGCGAGGCCCACATCAGTATCAGCTTGGGGGTGAGTCCTACATTAGTATCAGTATGGGGGCAAGACCCATATCAGTATCAGTATGGGGCGAGGCCCATGTCAGTATCAGTTTGGGGCGAGGCCTATATCAGTATCAGTCTGAGGGCGAGGCCCATATTAGCATCAGTATCAGCATGGGGGCGAGGCCCATATCAGTATCAGCATGAGGGTGAGGCCCATATCAGTATTAGTTGGGGGCGAGGCCCACATCAGTATCAATTTAGGGTTGAGGCCCACATCGGTATCAGTTTTGGGGATGAGTCCCACGGTTGAGGCCCGCATTAGTATTGGTTTCAGAGATGAGTCCCAGGGCCGAGGCCTACATCAGCATCAGTCTGGGGGCGAGGCCCACATCAGTATCGGTTTTGAGGGTGAGGCCCACATCAGTACCAGTTTAGGGTCGAGGCCCACATCAGTATCAGTTTTGGGGATGAATCCCAGGGTTGAGGCCCACACATCATCAGAAAGCCGGGAATGGCACTCCGAGAATGGAGCACAGTTCGAGAATGAACAAGCCGTGAATGGCACTCCGAGAATGGAGCAAGGTTCGGGAATGAACAAAGCCGGGAATGACACTCCGAGAATGGAGCAAGGTTCAGGAATGGACCACATCACAGTAATGGTTCGGGAATGGACCACATCACAGTAATGGTTCGGAAATGGACTGCCTCACAGTAACGGTTCGGGAATGGACCACCTCACATAGTAACGGTTCGGGAATGGACCACCTCACAGCATGGTTCGAGAACGAACCATCACATTATCAGTATCAGTCTTGCCAGGTATGGCACTCTGGGGGCGAGACCCACATCAACATTAGTATCAGTCTTGCCGGGTATGGCACTCTGGGGGCAAGGCCCACATTAGCATCAGTATCAGTTTTACCGTGTATGACACTCTGGGTGTGAGGCCCGCATTAGCATCATTATCAGTTTCGCCAGGCATGGCACTCCGGGTATGGAGACACATCATCATCAGTAGTTTTGGGGATGCGTCCCAGGGTCGAGGACCCAGTACATCATCAGTTTGAGGGCGAGGCCCACATTGTCAGCAGTATTGGGATGCGTCCCAAGGTCGAGGTGCCCCCGTTGTCGGTTGCAGTTCCGGGATGCGTCCCAGGGTCGAGGGCCCACTGCATCATCAGTTGTAGTTCCGGGATGCGTCTCAGGGTCGAGGACCCACTACATCATCAGTTTGAGGGCGATGCCCACATTGTCAGCGGTATTGGGATGCGTCCCAGGGTCGAGGTGCCCCCGTTGTCGGTTGCAGTTCCGGGATGCGTCCCAAGGTCGAGGGCCCACTGCATCATCAGTACAGTTCACACAGGTAGTTCTGGAACAAAGCCCAGGGGTCGAAGCACCTCGCCATCACATTCAGTTCGGGAACAAAGCCCACTCTCTACACAACTCGGGAACAAAGCCCACAAGTGGTTCGGGAATAAAGCCCATAGGTCGAGGCACCTCGCCATCACATCCAACACAATGGGAAAAAAGCCCAGGGAACAAAGCCCACTCTCTACACAGTTCGGGAACAATACCCACAGGGGGTTCGGGAACAAAGCCTCGAGGTCGAGCACCTCGCCATCACATTCAATTCGGGAACAAAGCCCATGGAACAAAGCCCATTCTCTACACAACTCGGGAACAAAGCCCACAGATGGTTCGAGAATAAAGCCCAGGGGTCGAAGCGCCTCGCCATCATATCAGTTCAGTTCGGTAGTGATTCATAGAGATCGCAGCATCTTGCAGGGATGGACCTCGAGGTCGCGGCACCTCACCACCAAACATTCAGTTCGAAGCAACAGGCAAGTAAAGTGGCAGCTGGCGAGCCAGGTAAGTGAAAATGCATTGCACGTACTTTGATAGGATTGTCATTGTCACACACTGCACAAGTCCCATCAAAGTAGGGGCGACTGTAGGCATTACATTTTTGTATATAAGTCCCGATGATGAGTCTCGTATGGAGACACTACCTCTTTAATTGTGGAAGCCGCGGGAAATGGACGTCGGAAGGGAAGAGTCAAGAATTGACATTTTTGTTTGAATTAATTCGCTGGAGTAGCTGTGGGTTCACTTGTTGGACCTCCGTTTTAAAACACATCATTAGCCCAAACCCCCGCAAGTCACACACTAAGCCCACCAAAGCCCAATCCAAATAATTAAAACAATTAAAACACATGTCACAAATTAAATTAAATTAAATCAAATCCAATTAAATCAAATTAAATCTCATTCCTAAATTAAATAAATCAAATCAAATCTCATCAAACACTTTCCTAATTCAAGTAAATCATATCCCTCACTAAAAAAGAATAAATCAAATTAAATCAAATCACTTCCTTAATTAAAAGATTTTTTCTTATTACATACTAATTTAAAAGATATCACATTAATACACAAAATCTTATTCCTTCTCCAACAAGGTAAACCCATCCCTTTGCCTATAAAAAGAACCTTCAACCCCACCTTTCAAACCCTGGCTCATTATCACAACAAAGCCTCTTCATTCACGCAAACCCCCCTCTACATAACTCACACCTTCAAACGCCACTTGCCCTCACGCCTATTACCTTCAAACGTCACTTGCCCCATTTACGCAACCACACCACGTAGCCATCAGCCACGCAATTGTGCCCTTGCCCTCATCACGTCCACAGTCATTCACAAACTGCCTCACACCCCACAGCCACAAATTCACGCCAACTAGCCTTCTCACAGTAACACGTAAGCTACTAGCCTTCAAACCCTCTTGCACATAAAACCACGTTGACCAAAACTTCACGCCACAACAACGCACCATAAGCCCTTCAATTCGTTACCACTTGTAGCCTGCCATAAAACCTTCACACCAAGACCCTTCACTGCATGCCACCTGCCTTTCCACGCTCATAAGCTGCACGCATAAACCTAAAGCCCACTCAACGCTCACGTAAACCAGCTCCCTCCAACACGCACAAAAAGCCCTCCCAATACAGCCTATTCCCACGCAAATAAACCCCTGAAACTACTTAGCTAATTACAGCAAACTTTCCAGCCAATTATCATAAAAATAAGCCTGAAAAATGCCCATAAATTATCCCAAAACTACACTAAAAATAGTCCAGAAACTGCCCAAAACAGTGACAAAACCGCAGCCCCTAACCCTCATAAAACCCACAAAACAGTCCCCTAATTACCAAAAATAGTGACCAGAAAATACAACAAAAACAGCAGGGAAACGGAGTGAAAACAGCAGCCCAGACAGTGAAACAGCGAGGAGAAACGTTGGATTAGTGAACCAGAAAAATTACAGAGCATTCTCCCTTCCGACGGCCGTGTAACGCACTTTCGAGAGACGACAAAAGAGGTTAGACCTAAGGGCACCCTTTTTACTTATTATCTTTCGTTTATTTTATTTATTTTAATATATTATCGCATGAAAGGCGTTTATTGAGGCATGATGTGAATTCCGGATGAACGGAATGCGTGTTCTCTTTTGTGGTATATCGGATGGAAACCAAGACATAAATTCCGTAGCCGAATCCGAATGGACGGTAGTGCGGTTTGCACTCGGGATACAACGCCACGTACTACTTGAGAGACACACGTATTTCATTTCATCTAACCATGTATTTCAGCATGATTAGGTTGCTAGTACGTTATTTATTTTTGTAAGCATGATTTAGTCTAGTATGTTATTTATCTTTAAGCATGATTTAGTTGTTTATTTTTAAGCATGATTAGTTATTCGTTTTGCATTTGGAATTTGCTTTAAGTTATGTTGTTGTTTGTATTTCGCATTATATAATTGAAACATGTTCATGAGATTACCGTGTGTTGTCGTGTGTTATGATGACTTACTTTCCAAGCATGCAAACTTAGACATAGGATTTATCTTTATGAGCATGAACTAGATATAGGTTGTTCTTGAGTATGTTGCGTAGATTCGGTTAAGATATTGCAAAAATCACATCATTACAAGTGGCATAAGTAAGGGACAATTCCGAACCCAACAGGTTTGAGGTTTCCCTTGCGAGGGGTGAGTGCGGCCTTAAATCTTTGTCCGGGTTCACATCGGGTGGCGACTCCATGTTATTTCTCCGGTTTAGTTCCCCGCGGGCAATTCCGTACTCCCAACTAGGCCGCGAGCCTAGAACAGCGTCGCCAATTTCTGTGTCCTACAATGTGTTTAATGTGTTTGAACATTTTTGGATGTGATTTAATGGGCTTGGAGGCTTTATGGGCGTGTGGTTGGTTCTTTTGGTGGGCTTGGGCGTATGGCTTGGTGGTGTGTGGGCTTGGTGTGCATTGCGGGGGTGTTGGGCCAATGATAAGTTCTAAAACAGAGGTCCAACGAGTGAACCCGAAGCTAAGCAAACGAATTAAATCCCACAAGGTATTGATTTCTGAATTTTCCCTTCCGACGTCCGTTTCCCGCGACTTCCGCAACTTAAAGGGTAGTGTCTCCATGTCAGACTCATCATCGGGACTTATATGTAAAAATGCAGTGCCTACAAGACCATAAGCTTTTGACAAGTGGCACGCCCGGGTAAAACCCTAAAGATTGATTGGATGGGCATTTATGGAGCTATAATGGCTTACGATTTTCGAGGGATGGCTGTCATAAGGGTAGGAGAGGAATTTTACTTGATTAGGAAGAGAGTTGGGGAAAAACATAAGCATCCTCCGAACCGAACACATGAAGATGACCGAGTATGGCTTGGAGAAAGCCCGAGGAGGCTCTCTGATTTGTTTCTAAGTCTGACCGCCAGTTTTGCTGCTCAGGATCACTTCAAATTTCTTGTAGTTCCCTGCACCAACTCATACACTCGTTGGAACCGAGAACTATGAGACAGATGTTGATGGGGATTTCTGCTACTATGTCTTTTGTACAGTTCGGTAAGGGCAGAAGAGGAAATTCGCCTCATCAGGGGGTCAAGGGATCAGAAAATGTGTGTCGATTCCTCGGCCTGACACGGAACTCGGTTGATAAGAATGACAGACCAGAGGATGTCGCACAACGCAGTTTTAGAGACCGATCACATGAGAGCTGTGGGCGACCACACTAGATCAAGAAATCAGACCGGACCTACCAGCTCTTTGAACAGATCGATGAGCTCGGATAGCTCGGGTCAAAGCGAAAGTAATTCCGGAAGTCCGTCGAGTCATTTGACCGAACTCTTGAAGACCGATAGAATGTCAGAGGAGCTGGATCTTTCCTTCGACACATGTCATTTCTCAAGAGCACTTTACAGGCTGTCGCCATTATTACTGCGTGTGGCAGAGGAGAAAACAGAGGGATGTGATTGACCTTCAGACGATAGGCTTACTTTCTGCAAGAGCAGACTTGGGGCAGAAAACCAATCAATCAGTCAGGCATCACGCGGGAAACAATGTCAAGTTGGCAGTACAATGTTGCCTCCTCACTAGTATAAAAGAGAGGGTAGCCTCATTTGTATAGGGGGGATTTTCTACATAGAAACTTGTAACACAAAAGAATACCACTTGTAACTCCTTTCAACTGCTCGGTCGCGTTCTAGCCTATCTCAATATAGGTCGGCCGAGTCAACTCTTGGCAATAAAAACAACCCTCATCGTTTTGTGCCCGTGGACGTAGGTTGGATTTGCTCCGCCGAACCACGTTAAAACTCCATTGTCAACTTGTGCGCTTTTTCATCTTTTACTAAATGGTTGACCCTTTAACGTCGAACAAATTAAAGGTTGAGGGAAGGTTGTCTCGGGGGAGTTATCTCGAAACTGTCCCTGGAACGAAAATCGGCCGTCAACAATATACATATACTAACTACATTAGTCACTATTATATAAACAACATCATCGTCGACATTTGAGGTTTCCTGGAAGAACTCAAACTCATTTTCAGCTTCATCTTCAACACTCCATATTTGTGACGCTAAAGTTACGACTTTTAGCGTTGATATTCTAAATCGACGCCAAAGATAAAACTTTTAGCATCGAATATATATTTCGACGTTAAAAGTCAAGGGGTTGTCGGTGATGTTAAAAACCTTTAGCGTCGAAACTAATATCGATGCTAAAGGTACATATTTTAGCGTCGATTTAATAATTCAATGCTAAAACTTTAATCTTTTGCATCGATCTGTAATTTCGACGCTAAATGGTTGACCCTTTAACGTCGAACAAATTTTGCGACGCTAAAAGTTTAACATTTTGCATCGAATCGTAAAATTGATGCTAAATGATTTACTAGTATTGAAAAACTTTTCGATGTTAAAGGTCACTTTTGTTATAGTGATATCGGGCCCTATACGGGTCTCGGTTACATAGGATTTTATCTATATTTGAACGGGAATGCTAATACACATATCCGACCAGTCCAATCAACATATATATAAAATTATCCATTAATATACTGGGTCTTCTCGGTCCCTATCTCCATAAAAAAAAATTTACTATCCCTACCTAGTAGTCAACGACTGCTACTATCACAATACGGAATGGATGATCTTAAATCCCTAGATTGACGCAGTTTATTCTAGTAGTCTGTATTGTTCACTTTGGAAATCTGAATGCAGAAGGGGAAGGATAATTCATAAGTGCTTTCCTATATTTACTTGGAAAGCAAATTTACTTTCACTAAACTGAAAACATGCATACAACTTAAATTCGGTATTGAGCTGATTTTTAATTTTATAATTATTAGTTATTATATAGTTACTACTAAAATCTATTAGATTACAGATGAAATTTACCGACACTTTTAAAGAAAAAAGAATCTTAATAGTATATTACTATCAAAGCAAGTATGATAGAAAATTATAAAAATTTTAAAATATTTGAACTCAATACTAAATCCAAATTTGAAAATATATATAACCCTGATACCATCCTGTGTCTTAAAATTTTAGTCAAAACAGAGAATAATGGAGAATAAATTAATAGTTGCTGCAAACCACTCACCTAAAGCCTTTTCAAGTTACAAATATGCTTCAGCTCTAAACAGCTCCATTCCATTCCAAACAAATCCACCACCTCAGAACCAACACCAACTCCACCTCAATCTGCTCACTGCCTCTCTATTTAATGACCAAATCTGCAAAAACACCTTCATCCTCCATTTCTATACAGTCCCAAATACCTCGGCCACACATTACAAGATGTTCAACTTCAAGCAATCATCACTGTTCAGTTTCATTACAATGCTCATTCTAACTGCACAAATGAAGATACTTGCAGCTGCAGCCCCAGCTGGCGCCGCAGAAGAACCCGTTCTTGAGTTTTACATGCATGACGTACTTGGGGGCAGTAATCCTACAGCAAGACCTATCACTGGCCTCCTAGGAAACATCTACAATGGCCAAGTACCCTTTGCTACGCGCGATTGGGTTCCTTCCCCCAGCGAATGGAGTAGCCATCCCCAATGCCAATGGTGCAATTCCAACAGTTAATGGTGTAAATGGCATCCCCCTGGGAACTGGCTTAGCTGGTACAACTTTTGCAGGAAAAGATAATCAGCAGAACCAAAATGGTAACGTTCAGACTCAACTAGGGCCTGATGGTTTGGGCCTAGGTTTCGGAACAATCACTGTCATCGATGACATACTAACATCTAGCCCTGAATTGGGGTCACAGTCACTGGGGAAAGCTCAAGGAGTTTATGTGGCAAGCTCAGCAGATGGGTCAACACAGATGATGGCATTTACAGCTATGATAGAAGAAGGGGAATATGGTGATAGCCTCAACTTCTATGGTGTATACAAGATTGGAAGTGCCATGTCACATTTGTCGGTGACTGGTGGTACAGGAAAGTTCAAGCATGCCTGTGGGTTAGCTGAGGTTCGACCACTCATACCATCAGGGCAACATGTTACAGATGGTGCAGAAACATTGCTTAGGTTCTCTGTCCATCTCAAATACTGAAAACGTATTAAAATTTAAGATTATGTGTGCCTTTGTCATCATGAATGAGTGTAATGTGGTTGCTATTTTCACTGTGTTAATGTGGTAATTATGAGTCAATACATGTTGTACCGACAATATTATCAATCTCTTCATTGCTATACTGTCGTGGATATGCATAATAAGTATTAATATTCCTGCTTGAATTGCTGACAAAAATTAACAACTATTATGATATACAAATGACTTTAATAAGGACATAAATTAAAATCATTTCTGTAAAATGTGAAGCCTCTGTTTTGTATGATGTGTCGGTTGTGATCATTGTCCTCAAACAACATGTCATCTGTCTTTAAAGAGGAAAGTGTTGATAACCGTTGGATGAGGAACAGTGGCTCGATCTCCGCCGTTGTTGACTTCCTTTTGCTCAATATATAAAGTAGCTGCTAGGGTTGAGGAAATACATATACGATCGTGATTTCGTTGGTTCATAGACCTTTCTTCTTCTCGTTTTTCCTCTGAGTGAAATCCCTAAGCCCTGTTTGTGTGATCTTGCTTGTAAATTAGCTTCACTGGCCGAATTGTCTTGTTGATAGACCAAAAGGCAGTGGCTGGGTTTGCTGTTTGTAAGATTGGCTCAGTAGAGTTTAGGGTTTCTGATTTTGCTCTGTATCTGGGAAAACTGTGGTTGTAAGGGGGTGACGAAGGTTCTTGTGTAATCTTGATATTATATAGTGCAGTGAGCTCCTTGTTTCTGGAGTTCAACGTGGACGTAGTCTGAATCTTTTAGGCGAACCACGGTAAAATTGTTGTGTTCTTGGTGTGGATGCTTTCTTGTTTAATCTTGTGAGGTTGGATTTGTTTCTTTGTGCCGATTGACAAGAAACCAGAAACTAGGCAATTGTAATAAGTAATAACAGTGGTATCAGAGCAACTCGCCTGGGAACTGAACAAAGGACAAGCCCAAAGATTTGAAGAAAGACAAGATATAGAGACAAGCTGAGATGTCCACAATCAAATTAGAAGTCGGAATCTTCGATGGAAAATGGGACTTTACCACCTGGAAGAAGAAAATGAGGGTACTGCTGTCACACCATAAAGTGGCCTTGGCCCTGGAACAAGATCCCGAAAAATGGCCAAATATAGAAGATGATGTGAAGGCCGAAATTCTTGAAGAGGCCTACAATCTGATTTTCCTTCATTTGGGTGATTCGGTCATAAGAAAGGTTGATGGAATGGACACTGTCATCCATTGTGGGGTAAACTCGAATTCCCTTATTTTGTAGTTTCTGCTCCTAATCTTGTTTTCCAAAAGGTAATCTGTTTAATTACAAAATAGACACTAGTAAATCTATAGATGATAACCTTGAAGAATTTACTAGAATGACTCAAATCCTTAAAGGAACCGACCAAGCCCTATGGGATTTCAGTGAAGCAATGATTTTGTTGAACTAACTGCCTGAGGAATATAATGTAGTTAAAAACTCAGTTCAATATACTGGAATTGTCCCTAGACTAGATTTTGTAATATCTGGTATAAGGGCTAGGGAGTTCTAACCTCTTTGTAAAAGGAAGAAGTGATATCACTGTGGGAATGAGTGACACCTTAAAAAGAATTGTTATAAATTTCTTAGGGAACAAAAGAATTAAGGAAGTGTCATTGTGGCTGCCGAAAATGGGTCAATTTGCCTATCTGAGGCGTTGACATTGTCTAGTGATCACATTAGCAGAGAGTGGATACTAGACTCTGGGTGCTCCTTCCACATGAGTCCATGTAGGGACTGGTTTATCAATTTTAGAAATTCTGACCAAGGGACTGTGTATATGGGAAATGATAACACCTGTAGAATACAGGGAGTATGGGATATCACACTTAAACTCCATGATGGAAAAATTTGAATCTTAATTGATGTAAGATATATACCTGAATTAAAACGAAATTTAATATCTCTAGGAACTCTAAATGAATTAGGTTTCACATATAAGGCTCACCAAGGAAATATGTACATATTAAAGGGTAAGAAACTAATCCTAAATGGTATAAAGAAAAATGGATTGTATGTTCTGAAGGGACATCATGTACTCTCTGAAAAACCCATCTCTGCCCTAATTTCTAATTCTGATATGACTAATATTTGGCACTTGAGACTTGGTCACATTGGCCAGAAAGGCATGTAGGTACTCAGCAAGCAATGACTATTTGGAAAGGACCAGCTGAAGCCACTAGACTTCTGTGAGATCTGTGTGTTGGGCAAACAACACAGACAAAGCTTCCCAACTGGGACTCACCTGTCAAAATCTTGTCTGGAGTATCTTTATTGTGATCTATGGGGGCCAGCCAAGGTCCAAACACATGGAGGTAACAAATACTTCCTCTCTATTGTTGATAATTATAGTAGGAAAGTATGGACTTTCTTGCTTAAATCAAAGAATGAGGCCCTAGTAAAGTTCAAAGACTGGAAAGTTTTAGTAGAAAATCAAACCAGTAACAAAGTAAACATTTTGAGAACAGATAATGGCTTAGAATTTTATAATACTGAGTTTGATCAATATTGTTCATGTGAGGGTATCTTAAGACATAGGACAGTAAGAATACTCCTCAACAAAATGAAGTTGCAGAAAGAATGAATATGACCTTATTAGAAAAGGTTAGATGCTTATTATTCTCATCTGAACTTCCAAGATCATTTTGGGGAGAGGCTCTTAACACTGCCACACATCTGGTAAACCTTAGCCCTAATAGCTCAATCCAGTTTAAGAGTCCTGAAGAAATCTGGTCTGGTAGAACTCAAACGCTTGCCCACCTTAGGGTTTTTAGCTGTGAAGCTTATGCTCATCAGTCCATAGGAAAACTTGAACCAATGTCTCTTAAGTGTGTTTTCTTAGGATACCAAGAAGGGACAAAAGGGTACAGGTTATGGGAAAGAGAGTCACATGGAGTCAAAATTATAGTCAGTAGGGATGTCATATTCAATGAACTATGTTTCCCTTATAAAGCCATTAACAGGAATGCAGGTGCCTTAGAAAATGATCTAGCAAATTTTGATCTTGTAGGTGGAGCTAGGCCCAACAAGGGCTGCTGAACAAGCTGCTGACAGGCCAGAGACAGAGACATATGAGAATAATCAACCTAGGAGTGATACCTCTGAAGAAGACAGAAATGAAGTGACTGATATGCATGAACAGAATGCAGAAGACATGGTGGATCAATCATATCCAACCCTACAAAATGAATCATATGAGCAGCATGATGAAACACCCACATGACTCATTGACCAATTATCAGCTAGAAAGAGATAGAAGTATGAGGCAGGTAAAGCCTCCTACCAGGTATGATTACTCATCTACTGATTTATATTTATATGTTTTAATTTCAAGCCATAACTGGAATAGAACCTGCTAGCTTAGGAGAGGCACTGAGATCAACCCACAAACATGAATGGGAAGAGGCCATGAAAGAAGAGATATCTTCTTCTCTTAGAAAAAATCAAACCTGGACTATGGTCCCTAAACCTAAAAATCAGAAGTTGGTTGAGTGCAAGTGGTTGTTTAAAGTCAAAGAAGGATTACTACCTAGTGACCCAGTTACGTTTAAAGCCAGACTTTTAGCTAAAGGATTTACACAGAGGGAATGGGTGGACTATAATGAAATTTTCTCACCTGTAGTTAAATTTAAGACCATTAGGATCATGTTAGCTCTAGTAGTTCAGTAATAATCTTGAATTAGAACAATTAGTTGTGAAAATTACATTTTTACTTGGAGAACTATAAGAGAAAATTTATATGTCTCAGCCTGCAGGTTTTATAGATAAAAACCACCCTGAGTATGTGTGTTTGCTCAATAAATCCTTATATGGCCTTAAACAGTCTCCTAGGCAATGGTACAAAAGATTTGATACTTTTGTGCTTAGTATTGGATTTATAAGAAGTAAATATGAGAGCTGCTTCTATTTCATGCTTAATAATGAATATTCTGTTTACATGTTATTGTATGTTGAGGACATGATTTTAATCTCTGAATCAATGGATGTGATTTGTAAACTAAAGAAACAGTTGAACAATGAATTTGATATGAAAGACCTAGGTAGTGCAAAAAGAATACTAGGTATGACCATTGATAGAGATAGAAGTAAAAATTTTCTAAAAATACATTAATCCACATATTTACAAAAGGTAGCATCCAGGTTTGGGGTAAGTGGCTGTAACCCTGTTAGTCAGCCATTTGTGAGTCATTTTATTTTGTCTAAATCCCAGTATCCTACTACTAGGTCGGAGATGGTTAAAATGAAAAATATCCCTTATGTTAATGCTATAGGTTATGTGATGTATGCCATGGTTAGTATTATGCATGATTTTTCATATGATGTATCTCTGTTAAGTAGATTTATGTCAAATCCGGGTGTGGTAACACACTGGAGTGCTTTGCTATGGTTATTAAGATACATAAATACAACAGTTGATTATGGGTTATGTTTTAACAAAACTAATGTGTTAGACTTGGTAGGGTATATGGATTCTGATTTTTGTAGGTGATAGAGATTCAAGAAAGTCTACTACGGCATATTATTTCACTCTTGGAGGAAACTGTATCACAGCTGGAAATCAAGTCTGTAACCCTTAGTCACTCTCTCAACCACTGAAGCAGAATATGTCACCATAACTGATGTGTTCAAGGAAGCCTTGTGGCTTTAGGGCATCTTAACTGAAATACAACGGCTTCATGGGAAAATAGTTATGTATCTAATAGTCAAAGTGCAATACATTTGAGCGAAAATCCAGTACATCATAAGAGAACCAAGCATGTGGATGTCAAGTACCATTTTGTGAGGGAAATTGTCTCAAGTGGTAAGATTGAGATCAAGAAGATCCCAACTGAAGATAACCCATCTGATATGGGGATAAAAATTGTGACTGGCACCAAACTCCTACCACAACTCTTCTACTGCAATTTTTTGCATCTAGGGCTGGCTGAAATTGCAGCATAACAATGATAGAAAAAGTGAGTTTGATGCACAAACTTGGCCCTAACATATGCAGATATATGGATGGAAGCGAATGGTTTTTACGGCTTTAAGGTGAAGATTTTAAAATGTGAAGCCTTTGTTTTGTATGATGTCGGTTGTGATCATTTTCCTCAAACGACATGTCATATGTCTTTAAAGAGGAAAGTGTTGATAACCGTTGGATGAGAAACACGTGGATCGATCTCCGCCCTTTCCTTTCTGACTTCCTTTTGCTCACTATAAAAAGTAGCTGCTAGGGTTTAGGAAATACATATACGATCGTGATTTCATTGGTTCATATACCTTTCTTCTGTTTCTCACCTTTCTTGTAGTGAAATCCCTAAGCCATGTTTGTGTGATCTTGTTTGTAAATTAGCTTCACTGGCCGAATTGTCTTGTTGATAGACCAAAAGGCAGTGGCTGGGTTTGCTATTTGTAAGATTGGCGCAGTAGAGTTTAGGGTTTCTAATTTTGCTCTGTATTTGGGGAAACTGTGGTTGTAAGGGGGTGACGAAGGTTCTTGTGTAATCTTGATATTATATAGTGCAGTGAGCTCCTTGTTTCTGGAGTTCAATGTGGATGTAGTCTGAATCTTTCAGGCGAACCACGGTAAAATTGTTGTGTTCTTGATGTGGATGCTTTCTTGTTTAATCTTGTGATGTTGGATTTGTTTCTTTGTGCCGATTGACAAGAAACCAGAAACTAGGCAATCGTAATAAGTAATAACAATTTCATTAAATAAACTGGACTTCTCATTAATTTATATGACGTATTTAACAAGTTTTGTATTAAGAATGGGCGAGTGTCTGCTCTCTCCTTAGCGACTTCACCACTTATCCCTATTTTCTCATATGAGAAGGTCATGATAGACACAAGCAATCTTACCCCTATTTTTCATAGAGAAGAATTCTTGACCAAATGGATAACAAATTAACACTTAACCATCGCGTTAGGTACCACTTCGCTACCAACCTCATATTACATGGAAAAAAAGGCCGCAGGTTGGCAGCACCTAAATAATATCTTTAAAATGATCGATGCTGTGGATTTGTGCATGGCTTCAAAAGGATCAACAAAAGCCGCAATCAGAGCAGTGATCGAGTATCATGTTACTGTAATATTTTTCGCCCTATTGTGAGCACCCAACTCTCTTCCCATTTGTTACATCAACTATGCAAATATTTTGTTAGTTTCGTGTGTGTTGGAAACTTCCATAACAAAACAAGTTCAGTTGAGTTGAAATGAGTCTTGAAGATCTCGGAGCAATTGGACAAATATATGGACAATATCAGATGAAGATATTTGGGATTTTGTTTGTGGTGCGTTCTTATTGGGTTTGAACGTTTAACATTAGTGTATCGTTTTATATTACGTTCGAACAAAATATTCCAGAGAGCACTCGTTTGAGTCACGTTCTTCATCACGTTCGAACAAAACTATCGAGGCTTCACATTCAACTTGCGTTCGTTATTGCGTTTGAACGTTTTACGAAACTACTACACGTTCGTCACGAGTTCTTGTAGCGTTCGAACACTTGTACGTAACTAAGTTATTTTGGACGCGTTTTGAAGCCAGATTGTAATAAGAAAAATCCTACCTATAAAAAGAAACACATAACCACTTTACCATTGATTGGTTATTTCATTGGAAACACATTATTCAGAGCCCTAATATCTTTTGTTTCCTCTCATTTTTTTGAAATCACCTTGACGACTTCATTTATTCCATTGTCTTATTTCTTTTGGTGATCTTGTTCTTTGATAAACCATCAACACAATACATAAACCTTACCAAATACCCTAATCCTTCAGAGTTCTGAGGAGGTGATTGGAGTCGGAGTTCCGACATCATGAGTTCGCGAATTTGATTCACTCAAAGACTTCAGAGGTTATGAAGACGGCCGCTTGGTGCGTTCTCGAGGAGTTCTTCGAGTTATTATAGTCTAAAGGTATTCGAGTCGATGAAGTTGTCACATAAGTATTATACCAACACTGTAAGTTTTTTTCCTCTATTATAGTGGATTCGGGTGATAGCTTATACTCGGAGTGATTTTTCACTCTTGAGAGTTTTCTATTCCGTCATCAAAATTTCTTGTGTTGATTCTTTTTATTGTTTTATTACTGCATAATCTCATTATGGAAATTGATTAGACTTAACCATAGACACTCCACCTTTGATGTGTTTTAGATAGAGTAGAATTGAATAATTTCGCATAGGGACATAACCTTAGGTAAACTTCGAATTTTCAATTGGTATCAGAGCTGAACAGCGATCCTTGACCTGACCCGTTTACTATAGAAAAAAGTCAACCTTTAAACTATTCCCCATTCTTTGATGGGATTGAATACCCTTATTGGAAGGTTCGCATGAGAGTATTTCTCAAATCCCTAGATAATAGGGTGTGGATGTCAGTAGAGTATGGGTGGAAACCTCTCGTGGTCATAGTTAATGAGGTCTCTTCTGCTAAAGATAAACCCACTTGGACCAAAGAAGTGTTTGAAGAGAGCAATAGGAACAATAAAGCCATTAATGTTATTCATGCTGATGTTAGCTCTTCTGAGTTTAGGAGAGTCTCTATGTGTGAGATTATCAAGGATGCATGTGACATCCTTTAGACTTTACATGAGGGCACATTGTGTGTTAGAAACAATAGACTCAAAGAGTTTGCTACTAGGTTTGAAACGGCTAGGATGAAATAAGATAAAACTTTTGATGAGTTTTATGTTGCGATTAATGATATTTTTAATTCCAGCTTTAACCTAGGTGAGACTATTCCTATGAATAAGATAATTAGGAAAATCCTTAGATTCCTACCTGAAAGGTTTTTACCGAAGATCATTGTCATTGAAGAGAGTAAAGATTTATATAACCTTAAACTAGAGGACCTCTGACCGGCGTAATCACACGTGTATAACGCAAGCGCACGTATCGTTCAAGTAGTATAAAAAGTATCGATCCTACAAGGACTTAAAACCTTTTGTTATCAATTTATGAAGTTAAATATTTACAAGTATCTAATGGATTGATTGTTTGATTGGGTGGCGACTTAAAAATTAAAACCTTTAAATAAAATGACACGAAAGTAGGTTGAGGAAAAATTCAAATTTATAAAACTATCCAGGGTTGTGAATCTTTCCAATATCTTTTAAAAGATGAAGTGGTTATTTTACGTTTGTGTAATATATTGGTTTATTAACCCGGAACACAAAATTATGTAAAAGCCTCTTCCGATGGTCAAATACAAATACCCAGTGTAACCCAATTAATCATATTCCTATGTCAATTAAGTTATCTGAATTCATTAAGATTAAGTTCCAATTATGGCTACCCCCGCCCGACAGGTATATTCTTATCCTGTAAGGAAATCTATTAAAGGGTTATCTATCATCAAGGAAGATCGTGGGCTATTGAGTCTAAGACCTTTAACCAAAAATCCATTTTCCAAGTTCATTTTAAGTTTACCGAATCAATCTTATTAATGACCAGTTAACAAGACGCATTAAGACTAAGGCTCAATAAATAAACCTTTATATTACCCAAACCATAAAATAACCCCTTATAAATCGGTGATATTGGACTTCATCACAACCTCAGATAACTGACTTAGTTACGACACATATTTAGGACTGGTAAAAGCTTAAAAGAAATAAAGTAAATGCTGAAAAGTAAAATGTTGAAAAGTAAATTGCTGAAAAGTAAATAAAGTAAAAGTGCGATAAAAGAAAATGCTGGGGTTAGAGGATCCACTTTTATTACTACAAATTTAGATATCTCCCTTAATATAATATATTAACTTTGCATGATAATTACCAACCAGCCATATAGGCGGTATTCTGATTAAGTCAAATTAATAATTAATTACCAACTGACCAATCAGGCGGTATCCAGTTTAGTCAGGTTAAAACCAATTTATAATTAATTACCAACTGACCAATATGGTGGTATCCTCGTTAAGTCAGGTTTAAATAGTTATTATATTATAATTAAGGAGATTAATCTAATTAGCAATAATAAAAGCTTTACCTTTTACCCCAGCAGAGGGAGTTACCTCCTCATTGCGTAAAAGTAAATTGCGGAAAGTAAAGACTGAAAAGTAAAGAAAAGAAAGTACGTTTGCGTAAAAGTAAAATAAATTAATTACAGAACTAAAAATAAACAAACAAGATACAAACTTTTTAAAATCCTTAAGAAAGATTTCAGAAGAGAGTATGATTTGAATCAGAAAATTCGGCTCAATTTATAGACATCACTAGCTAGGTGTCTTGTAAGCTGTCTGGTATGCCCATAGTGCGTCATCTAGTTTCTCAGACCAGTCCTTCCTTGTTGATCCAACGGTTCTTTCCATGATTTTTTTGATCTCCCTGTTTGAAACTTCGACTTGTCCATTTGACTGTGGATGGTAGGCAGTGGCAACTTTGTGAGTAACTCCGTATTTGGATAAGAGTGCATCAAAATATCCGTTGCAAAAATGTGTGCCACCATCGCTGATAATTTCCCGAGGTGTTCCGAAGCGAGTGAAAATATTCTTTTTAAGTAATTTAATCACTACTTTTAAATCATTTGATGGCAGTGCAATTGCTTCGACCCATTTGGAGATATAGTCTACCGCAACTAGTATGTACAGGTTTCCGAATGATCGAACAAAGGGTCCCATAAAATCAATCCCCCATACATCAAATATCTCCACTTCTAGAATGTTTTGCAAATGTCATTCATTTCTCCAGGAAATATTTCTCGTTCTCTGGCACCTGTCACATTGAAGAGCAAATATGTAAGCATCTTTAAACAGAGTGGGCCAGAACAAACCTGATTGAAGGACTTTAGCTGCAGTTTTGTTCCCGATGAAGTGTCCGTCGTATGGTGATGAATGACAATGTTGCAAGACACTGTTGACCTCCTCATGTGGAACATACCGTCTCAGTAATTGATCAGCACAGCGTTTGAACAGGTACGGCTCATCCCAAACATAGTGTTTGACTTCTTTGAAGAACTTCTTTCGTTGCTGAGTTGTCCATTCCAACGGTCATTTTCCCGATACTATATAGTTGACATAGTCAACATACCAAGGGACATCATGTTGTTTCATGGAAAACAATTGTTCATCTGGAAAATTTTCTTTGATTTTCAGTTCTTTGCCAACTGTTTCTCCATTCTCGAGCCTTGATAAATGATCTTTCACTTGGTTTTTTGTCCCTTTCCTGTCTCGAATCTCCATGTCAAATTCTTGCGGAAGAAGTATCCAATGGATCAATCTAGGTTTGGCATCTTTCTTCGTGATCAGATATTTGATTGCTGAATGATTTGTGTAGACCACCACTTTGGGACCCAGCATATAGGATCGAAATTTATCAAAAGCGAACACAACTGCAAGAAACTCCTTTTCAGTGGTTGTGTAGTTGAGTTGAGCTTCATTCAGAGTTTTGCTGGAGTAGTAAATGGTATAGAAAATCTTTGCCTTGCGTTATCCCAAAACTGCACCTACAGCAAAATCACTAGCATCGCACATCACTTCAAATGAAATGGTCCAGCCTGGTGCTACTATAATGGGGGCAAAACCCAGCTTTTTTCAAGATTTCAAAAGCTTCGTGGCATTCTTTGGTGAAGTTGAAAGGCACATCCTTTTCCAGAAGATTGCACAGAGGTTTGGCAATCTTTGAGAAGTCTTTGATAAATCTCCTGTAAAAGCCAGCATGTTTGAGAAAACTCTGAATCCATTTGACAGATATTGGTGGAGGTAGTTTTTCAATTGTTTCAATCTTTGCTTTGTCTACCTCGATTCCCTTTTGTGAGATCCAATGTCCCAGGACGATGCCTTCCTACACCATGAAATGGCATTTCTCCCAGCAGGTTGGTATCTTCGCACCTTTGTAACACATGTTCCAAATTTTGCAAGCAGTGGTCGAAAGAGTCTCCAAACACAGAGAAATCATCCATGAAAACCTCCATACTTTGTTCCAGCATGTCTAAGAAGATGGCCATCATGCAACGTTGAAATGTGGTAGGAGCATTACATAGTCCAAATGGCATCCTGCGGAAGGCGAAAATACCATACGGACATGTAAAAGTGGTTTTCTCCTGATTTTCTGGGGCGATGGCTATCTGATTGTACCCCGAATATCAATCCAGAAAGCAATAGAACTCATGTCCCGCCAGTCTGTCTAGCATCTGATCAATGAATGGCAGCGGAAAATGATCTTTCCTAGTTGCTTTGTTTAGCTTCCTGTAGTCCATGCATACTCTTCATCTAGTCACTGTTCTTGTTGAAATCAGCTCGTTCTTTTCATTTGTGACTACAGTAATTCCTCATTTCATTGGCGCACACTGCATAGGACTCACCCAAGTGTTGTTAGAGATAGAGTAAATCTTTGTTTTCTTCCATGTCAAGGATAATGAAATCAGTTAGGAGAATGAGCTTGTCGACTTTGACCAGCACATCTTCAACTACTCCTCTCGGAAATATGAGCGTTCTATCAGCAAGTTGCAGAGAGACTGAGGTGGGCATTGCTTCTCCAATTTACAGTTTCCTATAAATAAAAAAATGCATCAAATTAACACTGCCACTTAAATCACATAAAGCCTTACCGATGTAATGTTCTCCAATGGTGCATGGGACAGTGAAACTGCCAAGATATTTCAACTTCGGGGGAAGTTTCCTCTGAATGATGGCACTGCATTCTTTCGTCAATGCTACTGTCTCGTAATCTCCCAATCTCTATTTTCGTGAAAGAATGTCTTTCATGAATTTGACATAGTTGGGCATTTCTTCCAAGGCTTTTGCAAATGGGATGTTGATATGCAGCTTTTTGAAGACCTTCAAGAATCGAGCAAACTGCTTGTTCAGTTTGTTTTTCTGGAGACACTGCGGAAAAGGTGGAGGTAGAGTATTTTTTTCTTGATCTTTTTCCTTTGCTTCTTTTTCCTCCATCCGTGGAACTGCATCTTTTGGAACTTCTTCAATGGATTCCTCGATTCCAACATTTTTGTTGATTTCAGTACCGCTTTTCAAATTAATGGTTTGACATTGCACCTTCCCTCGATTCCTTGGATTTGGTTCTTTGTTGCTGGGAAGATTACCTGGCGGTCTGTAACTCTGAGTGTTGGCCAGTTGTCCAATTTGATTCTCCAGTGCTTTGATAAAAGCAGATTGGCTTTGAAACATAGCATCGTATTTTTTTAACTGAGCAATCACTTCCGCTATTCCTAGTTCTTTTTCATGCTCATGGCCTTTGTTTTGTTGTTGGAATCCGGGTGGTGGATAGTTCATTTGCCCTGAATTATTGCTCCATGTGAAATTAGGATGATTCATCCACCTTGGGTTTTAGGTGTTGGAATATGGTTTGTTCTCTTGTCTATTGAAATTATTGACATAATTCACCGTCTCTTCATGTTGGTTTGTCTCTGGTGCTCGACATATGGTGAACTTATGGATCCAGTGTTACCTTGCATGCTGAGAGTTTCCATGAATTTGCATATATGATCCAGCTTGGAATTTACTACAGTGTTGGCTCCAACTTCATAAATTCCAGCGATTCATTGGATCAAACTCCTTTCTGTTGGCCACAGAGAATTATTGTTAGCCATTTCTTCAATTAGGTCTCAGGCTTGATCTTCTCCTTTTGCCATTAAAGCTCCTCCAACAGCAGCATCAATTGTGGTTCTCATTATTCCAGAAAGTCCATTATAAAAGGTTTGGACTTGTATCCATTTTGCAATCTCATGGTGAGGATATTTCTGGAGTAAATCTTTGTACCTTTCCCAAGCTTCATAAAGAGATTCTGAATCTTGCTGCACAAAGGATGTGATGTCATTCCTCATCTTTGCAGTTCTGGCTGGTGGAAAATACTTTGCAAGGAATTTGGTAGCTAGAGTGTTCCAAGTTGTGATGGAACCTGCTGGTAATGAATGTAGCCAAGCCTTAGCTCTGTCTTTCAAGGAATATGGAAAAACTTGCAGTCTCATTGCTTCTTCAGCTGCTCGGTTGTAATTGAAAGTGTCGTAAACTTCCAGGAAGTTGCTAATATAGGCATTAGGATCTTCGGTTGCATTCCCCCCAAACTGAACTGACTGTTGAATCATCTGAATGCATGTTTTGATGTCACATGCATTTGCTGGTAAGTGAGGAAGTACAATACAAGAAATGAGTCTGTCAACCACTAGAATGGTTCTGTCTCGAATGGGAATTGGTGGTGCAACCTCCAAAGGTTCAGGTTCCATGTTAACGATTGCTTCTTGGCCTTCTCGCCTTTCCCTTCTCAACTATCTGATGGTTCTTTCAATTTCTAGGTCAAGAGGTCGGAGTTCAAAGCTTCTGGTTCGTCTCATGTAGTGTTTTAGAACCTGAATCACAAGAAAACATAAATAATTAGTAAAAAGAAAATTAGATAAAAGTAAAGGTATCTAACCTCAAAACTAATAATAAAAAGATAAATAAGTCCCCGGAAACGGCACCAAAAACTTGACCGGCGTAATCACACGTGTATAACGCAAGCGCACGTATCGTTCAAGTAGTATAAAAAGTATCGATCCCACGAGGACTTAAAACCTTTTGTTATCAATTTATGAAGTTAAATGTTTACAAGTATCTAATGGATTGATTGTTTGATTGGGTGACGACTTAAAAATTAAAACCTTTAAATAAAATGACACGAAAGTAGGTTGCGGAAAAATTCAAATTTATAAAACTATTCAGGGTTGAGAATCTTTCCAATATCTTTTAAAAGATGAAATGGTTATTTTACGTTTGTGTAATATATTGGTTTATTAACCCGGAACACAAAATTATGTAAAAGCCTCTTCCGATGGTCAAATAAAAATACCCAGTGTAACCCAATTAATCATATTCCTATGTCAATTAAGTTATTTGAATTCATTAAGATTAAGTTCCAATTATGGCTACCCCCGCCTGACAGGTATATTCCTATCCTGTAAGGAAATCTATTAAAGGGTTATCTATCCTCAAGGAAGATCGTGGGCTATTGAGTCTAAGGTCTTTAACCTAAAATCCATTTTCCAAGTTTATTTTAAGTTTACCGAATCAATCTTATTAATGGCCAGTTAACAAGACGCATTAAGACTAAGGCTCAATAAATAAACCTTTATATTACCCAAACCATAAAATAACCCCTTATAAATCGGTGATATTGGACTTCATCACAGCCCCAGATAACTGACTTAGTTACGACACATATTTAGGACTGGTAAAAGCTTAAAAGAAATAAAGTAAATGCTGAAAAGTAAAATGTTGAAAAGTAAAATGCTGAAAAGTAAATTGCTGAAAAGTAAAATGTTGAAAAGTAAAATGCTGAAAAGTAAATAAAGTAAAAGTGCGATAAAAGAAAATGCTGGGGTTAGAGGATCCACTTTTATTACTACTATTTTAGATATCTCCTTTAATATAATATATTAACTTTGCGTGATAATTACCAATCAGTCATGTAGGCGGTATTCTGATTAAGTCAAATTAATAATTAATTACCCACCTACCAATCAGGCGGTATCCAGTTTAGTCAGGTTAAAACCAATTTATAATTAATTACCAACTGACCAATATGGCGGTATCCTCGTTAAGTCAGGTTTAAATAGTTATTATATTATAATTAAGGGAGATTAATCTAATTAGCAATAATAAAAGCTTTACCTTTTACCCTAGCAGTGGGAGTTACCTCCTCATTGCGTAAAAGTAAATTGCGGAAAGTAAAGATTGAAAAGTAAAGAAAAGAAAGTACGTTTGCGTAAAAGTAAAATAAATTAATTACAGAACTGAAAATAAACAAACAAGATACAAAATTCTTAAAATCCTTAAGAAAGAATTCAGAAGATAGTATGATTTGAATCAGAAAATTCGGCTCAATTTATAGACATCACTAGGTGGGGCGCGTCGCGACGCTCCACGTGGCATGCGCTGATTGGTTGCTTCGATTCTCTTATCTGCTGACGTGGCATTTTAGATGATTAACTCAATAATTGTGCTGACGTGGCGATGATGTGGCGATGTGGATTTTCGGAAGCATGTGATGGTGACACGTGTCCGGCGTATGTTAACGGCGCACGTTAGCAAGATCGGTGCACGTTAGCAAGATCTGCGCATGTTAGCAAGTTCAAACTTTTCAGATTGTGACACATGCCCCGGCGTACGTTAGCAGGTTCTGACGCACGTTAGCGGTCGCGATGCGCCATTCGTGTCGTGATGCGAGAAATGACCATTTTGCCCTTTTTGCCCATTTTTTACTGTTTTGTCCCCAAATCACCTCCAGAGAGTCCTGAAACTTTATTTATCTACAAAATAACACAAAACAAATCAAAACATTCACAAAACTCAAGAATCTATACAAAATATTAGGTCAAATGAGTGGAAAATAGTGATACATTTACCACTCATCAACCTCGTAGGAAACCTTCAGGTGTATGAGAGCAAACTTCCTGGATATAGAAAGCCTAAGAATATAGCTATGAAAACTATGAAGGAAGTTACTTATGATTCATCCGATGATGATGAGGAGGATGATACTTTCACTGGTGTTTATATGACCATGTTTGTGAACAAGTTCAATAAATTTCTTAAGTTGAAGAAATTTCTTAAGCCTAAGTTCTATTTTGGAAGTGAATGAATTTAAAATGGTGATTTTAAATTCATCTTTTAAAAAATGGAAGTTATAATATTTTATTTTGGTAATTTGATTATGTTTTTATGAAGACATTAAAAAAGAATTTGATCATTACCAAATTAGGCCATATGGCGGATGACAAATGCGTAATCACATGCGTATAACGCAAGCGCACGTATCGTTCAAGTAGTATAAAAATATTGATCCAACAATGACTTAATTCCTATTGTTGTTATTCATTGTTGATACTATTTATTTACTGGTATCTAATTAAGGGAGAATAGAATGATTGTTTGATTGGTTGGTTGAATGTGGATTTGCTGAATAAATAAATAAATAAAATACCTAAAAGAAAATACTAAGGAAAATAAACAAAAGGCTCAAATATCTAGGGTTGTGATTC